>WBZZ01000412.1:70000-86562 GCA_019918135.1 Paulinella micropora
ATCTAGCATACTTCTGTCCGTCGCGACAAACGATACCACAGGAGGAAATCCCATATGTGACTGAACTCCTACGATCACCTACAATCGACGTCCAAAGCTATGCATCTTTCACTTTGGAGCAAGCACATGAACTGCTCAAGACCTTGGGTGAAAATTTTAACCGTGGCAACCCATGGGCTGACTCCACGGACCCGGCACACGCTATCAAGGCAAAGCTCTGATACTGGAAAGCGCTTGGGACCGACCCCGTTGTACTGTCGTGGCTAGCGTATGGGGTCGAGCTGACATTCGAACGCACGCCGCCGGCCACAGATTTTGTAAATCATCCGTCATATTTTGAGCACCTGGCATTTGTCAACGAACAAATCAACGATATGGTCGCGCGGGGGGACGCAGTGGAAGTAAACGAAGATGACTGCATCATGATCGAACCACTACAAGTGCTCGCGGACCCGGCAGGGATTAAGAAAACAAAGCTCTGCACCGACAAACGTTTCAGTAACTCGTTCCAAGCAAAAGCTCCATTCACCATGGAGACTTTAGAAAAGGACATACAAATGGTACTGGACGGAGACGCGGGCACAAAGCTGTTCGTGGTGGACCTCAAGCGTGCTTTCTACTCAATACCCCTTTCAAGACAAAGCAGACCTTACTCGTCGTTCCGACACAACTGCAAGACGTACCAGAACACCACACTACTCTACTGCTTCTGCACAGCGCCATTCTGGTTTGGAAAGACGATGCGCGCGGTGGTGTGACTGCTACGAGCCTTGAACATACCTTGCATGCAATACGCTGACGACTTCCTGTTCGCAATCAAACTAGCCAGGACTCACGACGGCATACCGGCGTTCGTGAAGGCACTCTTCAGCCTCTTAGGCCTTCCCCTCTCGGAGAAGAAGTGTTGGGAGCCGGCAGATGAAGTCCAATACTTGGGCTACATCATCAACAGCAAAGACAGCTGGATCGGGGTACCGGAGGAAAAAAGGTTGAAGCTACTGCGCTCAATCCTCCAGCTACTAAGCGACGTTCACTCGGCTCACGGAGCGTCAGTCAAACAGCTACACTCGACTGCTGCTTCGATCATCGCGTTGAAACTAGCGCTTCAGAACGCAATGCTGTTCACGCGAGTCACGCTGGCAACAGTCGTGCACTGCAAGAGGATCGAACGGGATACCATTTGCACCTCAACAGGGTCGGAGCTCAGTGAAGAACTCCAACATTGGCTCCACATTCTGCGAGACCCACTGAAATGCAAACGAACTATCTTCCAGGCACGGACGGACATCGAGCTGAGGCTCGACGCGGGGGAATTTGCAGTAGGTGGCCACGTACTGAATATGGACGTGACTATACGATTGCCCACCGAACTCATCGGCACCTCTTCCACCCACAGAGAGCTCTGGGCAGCCACAGTGGTCCCACTACACTTCAGACACATTTTGAGTAATCGTAACACCGTGCTCACGGTCTTCGATTCAGCCAACGCTGTAATAGACTTACAGAAAGGCGGCTCACGAAAATGCCCACACCTCACGCAGTTATGCAAAATAATTGACGATGTATACACGCAGCGGCTCAACATCAAAAACAAACTCTGGGGATGGGTGGAACGCTCACGTAACACAAGGGCAGACGCGAACTCCAAGGCACTGACTGCCGGCTTGACTAGCTTGACTGTCCACCCGGATATCATAAAGGCAATCACCTACCTATGGCACATAACGATCAGAGACGTGTGGGCACCGAACTTCGGGCAGATAGGACAGTCAATTCTTCTCGCACTGAAAGAACGCAAGCGAGTTGCGTTTGTGATACCCAAATGGCAGGGAAGACCTTGGTGGCCACAAGTGCTTGAACACGCGAGGGATTCATTCCCATCACCACCCGCGGCGTATACGCTAGCACCAACATGGCCCACACACCCGCTACATATACATAGACCTCAGTGGCACATGCTTGCAGTCTTATTTGATTTTGCTAATTAAGTTTGTTTTCTTACTACAGGCCACGTCGTACTTAACGACCTTGACATAGCAATATGGGCAAGCCAAGGCAAGAAAAGACAGTCAACGATGGACGCATATGCATCCTCACGCAAGCAATTCATCAATTGGTGTATCGTGCACAACCGAATATGCTTTCCGGCCACAGCAGAGACGGTCGCTCACTACCTGAGACACATGTGTGAAAGCGGCTATGCAGAGAGTACAATCAAAGGGCACTTCGCCGCTATTAAGGCGCAGTACGCACATACTTACCCTACTGCAAATGGCAAAGGAAAGAGCAGTGGCAGAAGCCCCGCAGGGCAAGGAAGGCAAATACCCACTGTTGAGGGACGATTTACTCAAGATCCTCCAACTGCCTCTTAATGATTGGAGAGACAGCAGAAACAGCACCATGATTTTGCTGCAATAGATCTCTATGACACGAGTGGGCAATATCACTGCACTAAAGGTGGAGGATATATGGTTCCACACGACTACAATAACAACAGCCCATGTGAATACATGGTACTCCGGCTGAGGCACCTCAAGAACGATAAAGGTGAGAAGCTAGTGTATGTCGGTCAAGGCACAGAAACACTTTGCGCTGTTAAATGGGTTCGAGCATACTTGCAGGCTGTGAAAGATTTATTTCGCGGTTCACTCACAGACAGTTCGCCTCTCTTCTTCAAAATTGAGGGAAACAGTCTGGAGCACTTAAGTAGCAAAACACCGTTCAGTATTCTGAAAGAGAAAGTGACACTCATCGGATTTGATTCAGCTATCTACGCGTCACATTCTAATAGAATCGGCTCGGCTACAGAGGCGGCAAGATTGGGAATGAAACTATACGCAATCAGGAGGCAAGGATTGTGGTCAGATAAAAGTACATGTGTGTTCAAATATGTGCGCGACATCAGCTTAGAAAACAAACTGGCCATTACGAGCGTCTTGCAGGCAGGAGTCAAAATCGCTTAGATACTCCTTGGTTCTCATAAGACATATGCTCAAATACAATCTACACCACCGTTCGACGATGGTGTATGCTATGGTTTACCAGATAAGTAACTGACGCTCGCTTATTAAAATCGATTCCCATGCTGTACTAGAATGCGATTTAATTATAAAATACACTTACTGAACCGTTATTAGCGTATCGTATCGTATCGTATCGTATCGTATCGTATCGTATCGTATCGTATCGTATCCTATCGTATCGTATCGTATCGTATCGTATCGTATCGTATCGTACCGTATCGTATCGTATCGTATCGTCTCGTCTCGTCTCGTATCGTATTATATCGTATCGTATCGTATCGTATCGTATCATATCGTAGCGTATTGTAGCGTATCGTATCGTATCGTATCGTATCGTATCATATCGTATCATATCGTATCGTATCGTATCGTCTTGTATCGTATCGTATCGTATCGTATGTATCGTATCGTATCATATCGTATCGTATCGTATCGTATCGTATCGTATCCTATCGTATCGTATCCTATCGTATCGTATCGTATCGTATCGTATCGTATTGTATCGTATTGTATCGTATCGTATCGTATCGTATCGTAATGTTAGTCAAGAGAAATGATGTATTTAACTGAGATATCCAGTGATAAACTCATGTCACATAATGACATGACTACAGTAACAAGTCCTCGTAATAGCACTCAATATCGGTCACATAACAATATAGTTCGTCATAATATATATACAGACATGCAGACGTAATATATGCAGTGAACAGAGCAATCTTACAGAAATAGATTCCAGAATAGCCTAACGTGTACAGTACGACGGCACCAGGATTTAGTAAGAAATCTAACGCTCAAAATGCATACAGGAACAGCATCGGACAAAAACGACACAACCACCACCTCACATATATGAGAGACTCAACACACTAAATTTAAAGTCGATAACATAACTTGTAATTACACCACTTTCTTCACAGCGAAAACGATATCAATGAAATACTCATCGATTCCAGATACACTACAATGGATTACAAGAATATTTACGGGAACAGACATACAAAACACTTACACCACACACATCTACTAGGACATAAAACTGACCAACAAGAAAAATCTCGACAACAATAAGGATGCAAACATACACAGACTAATGTTTGCATACTGGAAAAAGGACACACGGTACGAACGCGCAGAATACAGGCATAGAAACGAAGATACATTGATAATCAAATTTGTTATCCGTCTATAATTGCTGTTTAGTTTCGGGGTATTACACACGTTGCAAAGCTACTTATTCACAATTTAGGATCTTATCGTGGACAGAAAGAATGTATCATGACTTTGCCACAGCACAAGCAAAAAAATATTTTTCAGCAGCAAACAGCTCGATGAGTCTTTTCCTAATTTCTAGTCAGCCTAAAAAAAATTCCAGTTGAACCCAAAAAGGCAATTTTTGAGGGAATATAGGCAATTTGTCGGCATTTCTTCCAGGCCTGGCAGGGGAAAATGGCATTACCAATTTTTTTTCCAGAGAGGTCTTTTTCGCCACCTAGGAGAGAGGGGAGAGAGCTCATGGGATGTATGGTATGTTGTGAAATGAAGTTTTTGCAAGCTTGCGCAGCAAAAGCGTCATTTCACAAATAACCATATCAGACAGAGTGGGCCGGTAGTGACAATCAATTGAGTTCACTTGCAGAGTTTCTCTGCGCAAATAAAGAAGCGGGAACTATTGTTCCCGCTCGAAAATTTGAAGATTAGAACAACAATCCTGTCCCCCTCAGATTTGCATTTTTTGTTTTATACAAAAGTGCTTTTAGTTTGGGTTTTAGGAAAGGCAAGAACCCCCACCCACCCACCCATTTACATGATGTCTTCTCGTTTGGGGGCGGTGAGTAAGGGATGAGAAATTATACACATTTACACACATCCACACACATCTCACACAATTTTGCACATAATGCTTCTCATCTCATGCACAATCACGCATATTCCATGCACAATATCTTGCACAATCTAGGTCTTTTGTGTTTAAGCACAAAGACCTAGGAGAGAGGGGAGAGAGCTCATGGGATGTATGGTATGTTGTGAAATGAAGTTTTTGCAAGCTTGCGCAGCAAAATCACAGAATATTAAGGGGGCAACCGGTTCACGAGGCCTCCGCCCCCCCCCCCCCCCCCTCAAAAAAAATGGTTGGAAAAAATTTACAGTATTTTGGGTTTAAAAAACAGTTCAAAGAAAACGGCGCCCACGCACCAAACCAAACGCCAGAGTGTAAAGAGCACGTACACGGCGTGACGCCAGCACTAAGAGGCGACAATACTCTCATGATCACACAAGAGATTTTTGGCTATCACTACCTTACCTCATAAGATTTCTAATAACACACTCAACTGTCACTATGCATGATAAGTAGTGAAACATGTGCTTCTGTACTACAGACCCTATTTCTAATTTTTACTCAGAACCTTCACGATAGACCATAACCAAAGCTTCCGCAAAACCTGTTCAAAATCGCTGGTTTTCCCCTCCCTGGAAATTGCACTTTCTACTAATGACAGAAAACAAATCATTCTTGTAAATTATTTAATTTACTTGGATACAGTTAAAAGATTTTTATACAACACCAACAAACCATCACCGCACACGATGACAAGATTGTTTGAATTTGAAGGATACATAAGAGAAAAAATGTAATCTAAATTATTCTTTTTTTTTTGATATTTTTAAAAGACTTCTTCTTTGAAAAATAATCTTTTTTTGATTATTACTTTACATAAAAAAGTGTGTATAGATTGTTTCATTGATATTTTTGATATTTTATTCCGATTTCATCGGAATAAAACATCGTTTTTTTTTGGGTTGATATTAACCGCTTAGAAAATCTATACACACTTTTTTATGTAAAGTAATAATCAAAAAACGATGTTTTTAAAAGAAGAAGTCTTTTAAAAATATCAAAAAAAAGAAGAATTTAGATTACATTTTCTGCCGGGTACACATCTAGAGACGGTTGCCCCTTAATTATAAGTAGTTGCGCTAAAGTAAATTACGCTAACTCTTAGTGACAAGCCGCCGCCAGTGCCACCTTAACTTGAGGAAGCTTACAAGTAAGATCTCAAGTAATTCGCGCGGCCCACTATTTTTGGTACCAGGTTATCACTACCTTACCCTAGTTACCTTACATCTTACCTCATACAGTCATATATCTCTCATAACACACCCAACGGTTTGGGTATAGTTGTTACTTATTGAGTTATCGTGAAACCAATTATTTTATAGTTTATTTATTAATTTTTTTATTTATCAAAGGCGAGCTAATGATATTTAACTAGTTTAAATTTAATTTAAACTAATTATTTATTCTGTAAATTAAATATATTCTGGTGAATTAGTTTAATTACGCTATTAAAAAAAATACAGTCTTAATATGCATATGGATGTGGTCACAGGAGTTTAGCGATATCGATGCATATGTGACGGGTACCCTGATATTGTCAGTGTGAAAATCACAGTGTATCCTGCTCGCTTTGAAGAAATTTTCTTCTTAGTTTTTATGCACTAGTAAGTTATCGTGCAATATTTTTTCTTATCCTGTCGAAAAAAAAATCACTAAACTTATTAGTCAAGAATTAGACTACCAACCTAAAGAACTGCTGAAGGGAAAATATGAATTAAACAAACTTACTAGCTGTGAATGCTCGCAGGATGTTAAACTTACCACTGCAGGATGTAATTAAGGCACATTTGAAATCGGTATTAGTCCGTTAAATCTTGCTTGTAGTATGTTGCGATTTACTTACACACCGCAAAACCCAGGACAGAACAATGCTAATTGTATCTTCATGGATTGTCTAAGTATGATCATGATTAGAATTATTGAATTACGAAGCAGAAGCTTGCAGTATCTGTGTAATCTTCAACATGTTGGAAACTACACTAAGATAGTGAAAAATTAGTTATCAAAAGTGTCAGAGGTACAGGTGGTTGACGACGTCGATCTAGAGAGAGATGCTCCCAGTCTTGCGTTCCTTTTTTCCTCATACTTCCTTGAGTTAGACTCACGTTTTGTAGTGGTGACTGAGCTTTCTTCTTCTCCTTCTTCTTCCTCCTGCTAATCCACTTTCCCCCCTTCAGATTCTTCTTCTGTTTGGCTTTCATCCGACTTCTCATCTCATTGTCTAATTATAAGAACTAGTCCTGCATACCATCCTCTTCTTCTTCATTACTTCCACTTCCCTGCAGCCCCAAAGCACTTTTTAGTGATCCACTTGCATGACTGCTGCTTGCTGCTGTTAATGCTGCCTTTTTCCTTACATACTTTTCCCACCTACTCATATACGGCGGTACGTTCTTGCCTGCCATGTGCAGCCTACGAAGGTTGGCACGATGCACTTCTAACTTATGCCCCCTGAGGTCCTCGAAATTATCTTTAGTGTCCTTTCTAACTGCCTCTAACATTAGGCTATGTTAAAAATTTTCTTCCCAGTCTTCCCTACCACTGTAGCAAGGTATGTCAGTCGACTCTTTTCCATTTCTCTGTTTTTCAGACATCTAAAGTCACTTTCCTAACCCAGAAAGATCATAAGTTATTGTCCTTTATCTGTTATTTGTTTCTGACTGGCGGAAACCCGGGCTCTCCTGCAAATCCCCCTTTACCAGTACGTTGCAAGTGTCCTCAGGCTCTTTCCCACAATCACCTGTTAGCCTTTTCCTGTTGATTTCCTGAGCAGGTAGCTAGCCTGCACCCAACAAAACTCCTGCGCGCCATATGCACTCCTAGACTCAGTGACTGATTTCTGAGCTTGCCTGTTGATGAGGTTTTGTGGTCCAAACCCCTAACTTTCAACCTTTTCCTGTAGGTGTCCTTCTGACCCGAAGCCTCACTCTTGTCTACTGTCTGTAGCCTGGCCTCGATCTCCGTAGAGCTCTACCCCCTGTTCAATCACCACGATTTACGCAGTGGTACTGAGCGGCACAGCTGGAACTGTACTTTGTAATGCCCCTAATGATAGCTCAAGAAAAAGTCTGTAATACAACCAAACACAGTCCTCAAGAATGAGAATGATGTCTGGTTGTATTAGCTCAGTGAAGCCGAAAAGGAAAACTGCAACAGACCAGGAATAAAATTGCATCAGGTCCAATCCTGGCAAATAATACTGAAAAACAGGCTGGTGCTCCTGTCACCAGGAAAAGGTACTTTTTACCGGCTATCCGGGTGGTGATGCCTACAGTACCCCCTCCCGATTTTATGACGGAAATAGCATTTTCGTCATACAACTTCTGACTTCTTTCTGCAAAATAGTATGCGCTATGGAGTCATGCCACACAGCACATCGACCCACTGATAGACTCTAAAAGACGATAAATATATCCTCATACTGCACGTCAAAGCAGATTCTCTAGCCGTGATTGTAGATTTTGAACTCCTTCCCCTCAATCTCTCTCTTCTTTTTTTTTTTTTTTTTTTTTTCGGCAGTATGTCAAGAACAAATGTACCATTATTAAAAAAGTACAAGCAACGTGGTGCTGTATTCCCCCCTTGATCTCTTATTATTATTATTATTATTATTATTATTATTATTATTATTATTATTATTATTATTATTATTATTATAGACACCGTGATAGCCCAGTGGTCAAGTTCTGCCATCTGGGCCCTGTCGCCAGTTCGATTCCCGTCGGTGCCACCAGTATTTTCATTGAACATACCGATCCGTCTGGACCAGTGTTTTCATAACATACCGGTCCGTCTGGAAGTGTTGGAACTGTCCTTGCGGGGGTGTCATTAGAGCCTATCGTCAATTCTTCGTACTCCCCTCACGGGTGAGACGATGGAGGCGCATGTGCAGAAATGCATCAGCCATTGACAGAGAAGCACTATTATTATTATTATTATTATTATTATTCACAGGGAGATCGTAAGTACATTGTCTTTTTTAATGACATACCCTTGTCTAAAGCGGATATCCTATAATGTAGTATTAGGGGGCCAGTCCTAATAGCTATATCCGAAGTCGGGGTGTATGTACCCAACCCTGCGATATACCGACACAAGTAGAGATTGGCCGTGCTCAGGTACGACAGTATATAATGTATCGTAAAAAATAATTTAATGAAAGTTTCAGAGAAGGTTTCATTTTCGAGAACATCATCCCAGGACTTGGAAAGTGTCATACCCGGGAACACCATCGCTCAATACACTAGCGATCCCCGTCTACTGTGTAGTATCATTGTCGATCGACCTTTCGCACTCGTACGTTGCGATCGAATGCCAAGTTATATCACTGAATCATTTTAACATTCATATTGATAACTGATGATGCATGATCAAATCATGATACGCCGTGGACAATCAATCAGTTTATTTGAGACGCATAAAGAAAAATAGTTTCTTTGTTACTGCCTTCGTCTTCTGGCGCGGATTTCTTTGCCTGGTGGAGGACCACCAACAAAAGTCAGATCGAACTTTGACTGTTCGAGAATGTCCCAGATCTTATTAGGGATTCCGCCCAACGATAATTCAAAAGGGACATCAAACACTCCTTTTGGCAGTGTCTGAATGGTCCACGCAGTGTAATCCTTGTCTCTGGGAGTAATTGTATCATCCCATGTCTCGAGACTTTTTGCGTCTTTATATACTGGCAGATAATGTCTTGCCTTTGGATCCTCAACCGGGTCCATACTTCTCCAAAACTGGAGTATCGGTTGTGCTATCTTTGCGGCTGATGATATGTTGAGTGTCAGTGTGACACGCGTTTGTCGTGGGACTGCCACGACCCGCATCATAAGTCTGAGAGTGTCATCAGCGACATGTTGCTCCGCTAGTCTCATCAGATAGAAAGCATCTTTCACCCATGCGATGGTTGCTATCGCATCGCCTTCCTTCCCTCGCTCATGGACAATCTCAACGTTGCCCGCCTTTGGGTCAGTGTCCGTCCCCTCCTCCTCCTGGTGGACGTCTTTTGATCTCATCGACCTCATCGCCTTCCTCGGTTGGTCGTTGAGCGACGGATCACAAAAAGATGGCCATCGCACATGAGGCACTTGAGGTGTACGTTCACTCCCATGTCGTAAGACCGGATGAGCTGTCCTGGACCGACAATTGGGAATCCCAAGTGTGCACTGTCACAGTTCCGACATGCCATTGGGACAAAAAGTCTATTGATGACTTAATCGAGACGCAGGAAGTTTATGCGGAGCCTCCTCAAGAGCGGAGAAGTGACCTAGATGATGACCCGGAAAGAATCGGGGTACGGCTAGAAGATGGTACTATCCATATAGCCTCGCCTACCGCATGGAGGCAACAACAGGCTCAAGATCCGGAGTTTAAGGAACTCATACAGTTATATCAGAACCCGGATGAGCTGAAGATGACGAAAGCGATCAAAGATCAGATGAAGGAGATGGGATGGAGAGATGGTCTACTGTGCTACAAGGGCCTTCACGGTCGCTATGCGTCACAGCCGGACAAATGGACTCTTTGGCTACCCGAGAGTCTGAAGCGATTTATATTTGTCGCAGCCCACAATTGCCCACTTTTGGCGCATCCGGGTCGACAACAAACTCACATGTTCGTAGCGAGACGATTCTGGTGGAAGAAGATGAAGGAGGAGATAGATCAGGCGGTGGACGCATGCATCCCGTGCAAGATAAACAAAACACCGCTGAAGGCAAATTTCGGCCTGATCGGCGAATTTCCTCTTCATGCGGGGATGTTTGAGTTTATACACATTGATCAAGTGGGACCTTTCCCAGAATCGAAGGAAGGTTACAAATACCTCCTTACTGCTATTGACAGAGCCACCAATTATGTGTGGATCATCCCTGTCAAAGACGTTACCGGCAAGACGACGGCCGAAGCGCTGATCGATAGGATTATCTCACAGATTGGAGTCAAGAAAGATATGTTCTGATCGAGGCTCGGACTTTAATAACGAGGTCATCGACAAACTATCTAAATATTACGGGATGAAATGGCAATATGTTACTGCCTATAACCCGCGAGCAAATGGGAAAATCGAGCGGGTACACAGACCCCTCAAAGCCTCACTAAAGATGTATTGCACAAAGAAGGAGAATCAAAAAGCATGGGTCGAGGCAGCACCATCATTTGCGTTTGCAATGAACTGTCTACCCTCTACGACGTTAGGAGGCTCGAAGAGCTCAATCTCGCCATATCAGTTAGTATATGGGCGTGAGCCTGATATCCCGACTTCGCTCCTTCACCCAAAAGACACTTGGGCGGATGCGGATGAGTTGTTTGGGATGAGACTTAGAATGAAGATGGAGGCGGAACAAATAGTCAGGGCGCATAGAGAGGCGGAGCGCCGAAAGACTGATGCTGAAGGGGTGCGACAAGCGCACTTGGATCAAATCAAATTTCAGGTTGGGAATATTGTACTGTTGTACCATCCTCAGGTCCCGAAGGGAGTCAGCTCTAAGCTGTTCAGTCACTGGAAAGGACCATATCAAATCATGGAACAGACGGGACCTCTGAACTACAAGATCAGGGGTAGAGGGAAGGTGCAAATTGTGAATGTAAGAAGGCTGATTAAGTATGATCCCTTCTTACTGGAAGATGAATCCGTTGAGGAGGCGTTAAAACGGATGAAAGATGATTTCAAAGAGGTGCCGCCCATCCACAAGGAGGCTGGCATAGACCAAGACGATGCTTATCGGGCACCGATAGCTGAGAAGGAGGAGAGTGAGGTGGACAGCAAGGAGAAGACTGACCGCATAAGCGCGGTGGGGACTCAGCCCAAGTCTCCGCGAGAGCATAGCGGAAAGAAGGAGAAGATCACAGAGGCGCAGCTAAGGAGGGCGCGGAATAAGCCTCATAAGAGTCAGTAGCGTTAAAGGGATCAGTATCGTTCTCTTTCTCCTCTTTTTACTCCATATATCATTCGCCGTGCGGCGCAATGAATCACAGCCCCCATCGTAGCCAATTGGTCATACGACAGTAATATTGATCCGTGGTAACCGGGGACGACATAAAGGTCCATGCGGTATACTCGTGCGGATTTTAATTTAAAGGTCAGTGTGATGATGCCCGTGATGACCGTCCGGCTACCCACTCCCTTCAGAGTGCCAGTCGAATTTTTCATATTTCCGTCCACCCAGTCCCGGTATCGATTAAAAAACTTCCGGCCGACAATATTAATATTCGCCATCGTAGCATTACCAACTTTTAATACTGTCTTCAATGTTTCACAATAAAGTTCTGTATAACACAGAGCATCAGGCCTGTGTATATTGGCTGCGAGAGAACAAGAACTTTACGTTCCAAATTTTGGAGTCTTATCTCTAAGTTTTTCATCTCCTTCTTCTCCTCCTGCTTCACCTCATTAAGATTTTTATTATTCTGCGGTACTGGTGCGTTTACTATGTTAATGACATTGTCTTGTGGCACTTGAGTGCACACATTGTCTTTTTTTCTCGCCACCCGCCGCGATCGTAGACATTGAGTCTGTTCGTGGTTGTTTGCTTGGCCGAGGCGATACGTCTGCCATTGGCCTCCTCGCCTTCATCGCAAGTCTCGCCTTCCTATTTGCATCAGTTATCATTGGTAACCGTGATGTGTGAACGGGTATGAGACTACCTTGGGGCTGCAGTCTCTGTGTACCCACATCTTTGTTTTCACATAGAGAAAGCGTTGGACCAGTCTGCACAACAGCATGAGAAAGCACTGTGGCTTTAGGGTTAAACTTCACAGTCTTCTCCTTCCTCTCTTCTTCCCCCTCCAGTCATTCCACCACCTCGAAACGATTACCTTGAGTAGTGTCCGGGTAGGATGACGTATCGATGTCCGAGGCAGTGTTGTAGGCCTGACCTCGACCGAAATTCGGGTTGGAGCTTGCCCATGAGCCTCCTCCTCCTCTGGGTGTGGGGGGGGGGCTGGAGCCCGAACAGCTCTCCCTCCGTAAGGGGTATATCCCCGACCTCCTCCTCTTCCTCTCTGAGGGGTTCCTTGCCACCTCGGGGCTCCTCTCCATGCTCCTCCTCCTCCTCCTCCTCCTCGTCCTCCTGCTCCTGCTCCTCCTCCTCGTCCTCTTTGAGGCCTTTGAGTTCTTTTGTCTCTCCCTTTCCTCCTTCTTCTCCTTCATCCTCTTCATATAGGCAATAATTGCCTCTCTTAACTCCTCATCATCACACTGATTGGCATACCAGCCTTCGTTCATAGCGGCAATCTGAAGCATAATGAAAAGGCCCGGTTCCTTGCCTTCCGTCTTGCTCAGAAAATTTGCCCTTGCTGTTGGGTTCTGCCTATCATGATTGAAAGAGCAGTCTCTGTTCTCCATCTGTGCCTTAAACTGCAAGCCCGCGAACCACCTCCAGCATGCGGTCTTCAGGTCTGGCTCTCTCTGTCTCTTCCAACCGGCAACTCTGTTTGTGTACGTGGCTTGTGCGCCAACAGGTACACCGCCTGCCTGTGCCGTATGTGCCTCCGTGAGCGAGTCCATGTTTGAGCATGCACTCATCACTTCTTGAAACAGTGCTGACGGAGCAACGCTTTGAACCGTATTTTCGAACACGTGTGTCTCGAGGAAGTTCTTGGACTTCACTGAGCTAAACGTCGAGCATTGTTGTATGAGCTGAGTAAGCTTACTCGGGTTAACTGTGTGTAACGCCGAAAAGAAATAGAGGATGATCGACTTGCGGCCATAGAATAGCCCATAGGAGGAAACTACCTCCGTAAGGGTCGCCGCCAAGCCAACAGCACTCCTCAAACTCATCGCCACTGTCTCAAAGATTTCAAATCCTATGAGAGTACCAGTGCAGAGATGCTGGTATCCATGAGATTGAAAATATGAAATGAGTGTGGCCACCGCCAGTTCACACTGAGCGTCTAGGCCTGTTGCATTGTTTCTCTTAATCTCCTCCTTCTTTCTCAAAAACTTGTACTGTGTCAGATCAAATCCCTCCGAGACTAGAGATTGGTCAAAAACAGTAACAAGGGCCTCGTATTCCTGCGTTTCGTCGCAAGGAAAAGCCTTCATGCAGGCATTGATCTCTTTGAGCTTGCTCAAAAGCGAAGCAGAGTCTTTGTCTGAGCTCGTCTTGGCATATAGCATGAGACTTGCCACTCCTCCTTTCTTCCCCTTGAAGGCATTTATGATGTTCTGTCTGTCCTTCTTCTTCGTGTTTGTGACCACCACCGTAGTTGAGCCCGAGGGTGCAGGGGCTGGTGGGGCAGGAGCTGGTGGGGTCAAATATGTCGGAGGGTGTGTCTTTGCACCACTCACTTTTGCTTTCATTCTTTCCAGTCTCATCGTCTTCTCGAACTCCTCATTCTCTTTCGCCTTCTTCTTCTCAGATATCACCAGCTTTTGAGCATGAGTGATAAAGGCCACCAATTCAGAAGCAGATCTGAGAAAATTATATTTCTCCACATATTGGTCAACACCTGCTTTGTTGGCGACCGGTGGTGCGTTACTAAGTGATTTAAGGACAGAGTGATCCTTGGTAGGAATCCATCTCTTCCACGCCTCCTTGTGCAGTAACGCACACATCAACAGTCTGATCTTGGTCAGTATTCTGTCAGTCTTCTCTAACTCATCAATCACAGGATGAGTTTCTCCTGCTGCCTTAATGCTTCTTTCCATCTCTGCCTTCCCCTCCTCCAAGGCCTTCATTTCCATCGTAAAAAAATGAAATACGCCACTCGAGTTTTTCGAACCCAGAATGTTCTTCATTTTTGTTATATCGACTGCCTCTTGACCAGTCGCGAGGAATCTGGCCTTTGCTCTTGGGTTTGTGTACTGGAGGTAACCCTCACATCGTGGGCCGTATGAACGTTCCCAAATCAGGGTTTGAGTGTACACCCCAAAGATAGCATCCAGTAGTTCAAGGTGGGTATGTGAGTCCCCAAACTTGATATGCTGTATCTTCTTTCTCTCTTCTTGATCAGAGACCAGTTTGCCGAGGAGCTGTGCTGTGTTTGATAATGGGATATAGACATCCTTTTTAGCACGACTTTTCTCTCTTCTTTGATCCTGAGGGATCCACACATAGGTATCCTTCTCTACCCCCATCTTGTTATCAAACTCTTCTTTAGTGAGGTCATAGTGGGCTTGCACCCACTGTTGTTCCTCCACTGTGATCTCCTCTCCATCACTATGAATCAAGTCGATCATTTTTCGTCCTCCTCCTCCCGTGTGGGCAGGTGGCATGGGATTACCAAATGCTCCTCCTCCTCCCGTCTCTTCTTGTTCAAATCCTCCTCCATCTTCGTCTCCTCCATATCCTCCTATGTCGTCCCAGCTCTCGTCTGCTCCTCCTCCCACTCCTTCATCTCCTCGCCCTCCTCCTACTCCTTCTACTCCTCCTACTCTTCCTACTCTTCCTACTTTTACTACTCTTCGTCTATTTATCTCTGTTCTTCCACCTACTCCTCCTCCTTCTTCTTCTTCTTCTTCTTCGTCTTGTCCTCCTCCTCCTTCTTCTTCATTCAATCCTCCTCCTCCTCCTCCTTCATTCAATCCTCCTCCTCCTCCTTCTTCTTCTTCTCTTTGTTCTGATTCCAAGGAGTCACTCACCTCGGCGGTCTGTCGACATGATGTCGTAGTAGTAATTAACAGGAGGACAGTGTCAGCTCCTATGTTTGGTTTTTTTTTTTTTTTTTTTTTCGTTCGCTTGTGTTGTTCCTCCTTCAGTCGATTGACTAGTGAAGAGAGAAACTAATAGAGAGGGTAGAATGAGATTCCCTGTCCTCTATGAAACACTGTTTGTATGTTTGTTTAGTTTGAGAAAAATATTCTTTGAGACTTTCTCAGATTTCTTGTTCTCCTTACTCAAATTGCTTTCTCCTCCTTCTTTTCTATATTGTATCTAGTATGAGGCACTAGGACCTACAAACAGACAGTAATAGAGAAGCTAGAAAAGCTCTCCTTGAGAAGTCGACAGTCGGTCGGATAGGTTCTCAGACCTACCTTTAGAACGATCAGAGATTTGCAAAAATACTCTGACGTATGTGTGAGATAATGCAGATAAATGCACAAACTAGAAGGGTAGACTGTTGTGCTCCTGTCCCAATGCTTGTTTCTGTTTTGTGTGTGTTCCTTCACTCTTCTGTCCACCTCCTTCTTGGTCTCTGTGTGAGAACAGCAAGAACGACAGAGAGTTTGTATCTTGTGAGATATGGATTGGGCTAGAGGGTACAAGACACCTGCTTGAGACCAATCAAATTATTTGTTTTGTGAAAGAGAGTTAGGAGGGAGCTGTGTTGGAGTATTTGTTTTCGTCTGACGTCCCCGTGTGAGACAGGTCAGTGAAAATTCACTCTGTTGCCTGTGTGGCAAAGCAGAAAGAAATCACCCTAGTGATGTGGACTCAAAATGTAATGCCCCCAATGATAGCTCAAGAAAAAGTCGGTAATACAACCAAACACAGTCCTCAAAAATGAGAATGATGTCTCATTGTATTAGCTCAGTGAAGCCGAAAAGGAAAACTGCAACAGACCAGGAATAAAATGGCATCAGGTCCAATCAGGACAAATAATACTGAAAAACAGCCTGGTGCACCTGTCATCAGGAAAAGGTACTTTTTACAGGCTATCCGGATGTTGATGCCTACAACTTCCCTTCTGCTGCGTCACTC
>WBZZ01000413.1:0-20000 GCA_019918135.1 Paulinella micropora
TGCTTCCGATGGGCCTCAAGCAAGCCCCAGGACTTTTCCAGAAGGCGATGCAGAAGATGTTGAGCAGTCAGTACGATGATTTGTCTGACGGAGGCTTTATGGGAAGGCGGGGACAGAAGGCGGGAGAATATGCATTTTGCTATATCGATGACATTATCGTATACTCTAACACAATGGAGGAGCATATCGATCATTTGTCCGATATATTCAGGCGCATCGGAGCTTTTGGCCTGAAGTGCAATCTAAAGAAGTGTCAACTTGCCAAGACGAGTGTGACATACTTAGGGTATGAGATCTCCCATAATCGAGTCTCGATATCCAAAGAGAAGAGGGAGGAGATTATGAATCGACAACAATTGCACTCATTCCTTGCGATGGCGCTACTATAGCCAGTTTATACCCGATTGGGGTGCCACGGGCTAAGTTGGAGAAAATGATAGATTTTGGAGACTTTGAGAAGTGGGACGAAGAGGCTTTGCAAGCGTTTCATGCGCTCAAAGATCTTATTTACAAAGACCCGAAAGACGGAGGACTGGTGTTAACGATGCCCGACTTTACGAAACAATTCGTAGTCGATACAGACGCATCTAAGTTTGCGATTGGGGCTGTATTACAACAAGAGGATGAGGAGAAGAAATTACGCCCAATCATGTTTATTAGTAGGAAGTTGTGTGCGGCGGAGAGAAACTATTGCACAAGGCAAAGAGAGGCGTTAGCGGTGGTGTGGGCCCTCAAGAGGCTCAGAGAGTATTTGTGGGGAGGACCTCAATTTACTGTCAGAACTGATCATCATAACCTGTTATGGTTGATGAATCATGAACAGACTGGACGGCTGGCGCGGTGGCAAGCGTTCTTGTCTTGTTTCGATTTTACAATGGTCCGTCTACCGGGAAGCGAAATGTGGTCGCTGATAGCCTCTCTAGGCTAGAGTTTAAGTCAGAAGTATCGGCGTTGGTGTCCACGGTGGAGATGGAAGACTTGTCCACTGACAAGGTGTATGAGGTCAGCCACATTGAGGCGATGGAGATGGCGAGTGGAGTCCGATATGACCGCACAGGTCTACGGTACAGTCCACAAGGCCCGGATCACGGGATATGTTGTGAGCTACATACCCAGGAGGACGCTGAGTGGTCCTATGAGGTATATGAGAATGCGAAGGCGAACATAAGAGAGGAAGAGGAGACGCAGGAAGTTTATGCGGAGCCTCCTCAAGAGCGGAGAAGTGACCTAAACGATGACCCGGAAAGAATCGGGGTACGGCTAGAAGATGGTACTATCCATATAGCCTCGCCTACCGCATGGAGGCAACAACAGGCTCAAGATCCGGAGTTTAAGGAACTCATACAGTTATATCAGAACCCGGATGAGCTGAAGATGACGAAAGCGATGAAAGATCAGATGAAGGAGATGGGATGGAGAGATGGTCTACTGTGGTACAAGGGCCTTCACGGTCGCTATGCGTCACAGCCGGACAAATGGACCCTTTGGGTACCGGAGAGTCTGAGACGATTTATATTTGTCGCAGCCCACAATTGCCCACTTTTGGCGCATCCGGGTCGACAACGAACTCACATGTTCGTAGCGAGGCGATTCTGGTGGAAGAAGATGAAGGAGGAGATAGATCAGGCGGTGGATGCATGCATCCCGTGCAAGATAAACAAAACATCACTGAAGGCAAATTTCGGCCTGATTGGCGAATTTCCTCTTCATGCGGGGATGTTTGAGTTTATATACATTGATCATGTGGGACCTTTCCCAGAATCGAAGGATGGTTACACATACCTCCTCACGGCTATTGACAGAGCCACCAACTATGTGTGGATCATCCCTGTCAAAGACGTTACCGGCAAGACGACGGCCGAGGCGCTGATCGATAGGATCATCTCACAGATCGGAGTA
Source organism: Paulinella micropora (assembly GCA_019918135.1). Taxonomy (NCBI): domain Eukaryota; phylum Cercozoa; class Imbricatea; order Euglyphida; family Paulinellidae; genus Paulinella; species Paulinella micropora. Next base: position 1,900 of record WBZZ01000413.1, read on the forward strand.
CCAAGAAAGATATGTTCTGATCGAGGCTCGGACTTTAATAACGAGGTCATCGACAAACTATCTAAGTATTACGGGATGAAATGGCAATATGTTACTGCCTATAACCCGCGAGCAAATGGGAAAATCGAGCGGGTACACAGACCCCTCAAAGCCTCGCTAAAGATGTATTGCACGAAGAAGGAGAATCAAAGAGCATGGGTCGAGGCAGCACCATCATTTGCGTTTGCAATGAACTGTCTACCCTCTACGGCGTTAGGAGGCTCGAAGAGCTCAATCTCGCCATATCAGTTAGTATATGGGCGTGAGCCTGATATCCCGACTTCGCTCCTTCACCCAAAAGACACTTGGGCGGATGCGGATGAGTTGTTTGGGATGAGACTTAGAGTGAAGATGGAGGCGGAACAAATAGTCAGGGCGCATAGAGAGGCGGAGCGCCGAAAGACTGATGCTGAAGGGGTGCGACAAGCGCACTTGGATCAGATCAAGTTTCAGGTTGGGGATATTGCACTGTTGTACCATCCTCAGGTCCCGAAAGGAGTCAGCTCTAAGCTGTTCACTCACTGGAAAGGACCTTATCAGATTATGGAACAGACGGGACCTCTCAACTACAAGATCAGGGGTAGAGGGAAGGTGCAAATTGTAAATGTAAGAAGGCTGATTAAGTATGATCCCTTCTTATTGGAAGATGAATCCGTTGAGGAGGCGTTAAAACGGATGAAGGACGATTTCAAAGAGATGCCGCCCATCCACAAGGAGGCTGGCATAGACCAAGACGATGCTTATCGGGCACCGATAGCTGAGAAGGAGGAGAGTGAGGTGGACAGTAAGGAGAAGACTGACCGCATAAGCGCGGCGGGGACTCAGTCTAAGTCTCCGCGAGAGCATAGCGGAAAGAAGGAGAATATCACAGAGGCGCAGCTAAGGAGAGCGCGGAATGATCTTATCAACGACCAACCGAGGAAGGCGATGAGGTCGATGGGATCAAAGGACGTCCACCAGGAGGAGGAGGGGACGGACACTGACCCAAACGCGAGAAACGTTGAGATTGTCCATGAGCGATGGAAGGAAGGCGATGCGATAGCAACCATCGCATGGGTGAAAGATGCTTTCTATCTGATGAGACCAGCGGAACAACATGTCGCTGATGACACTCTCTCAGACTTATACTTGATGCGGGTCGTGGCGGTCCCACGACAGATGCGTGTCACACGGACACTCAAAATATCATCAGCCGCAAAAATAGTACAACCGATACTCCAGTTTTGGAGAAGTATGGACCCGGTTGAGGATCCAAAGGCAAGACATTATCTGCCAGTATATAAAGACGCAAAAAGTCTCGAGACATGGGATGATACAATTACTCCCAGAGACAGGGATTACACTGCGTGGACCATTCAGACACTGCCAAGAGGAGTGCTTGATGTCCCTTTTGAATTATCGTTGGGCGGAATCCCTAATAAGATCTGGGACATTCTCGAACAGTCAAAGTTCGATCTGACTTTTGTTGGTGGTCCTCCACCAGGCAAAGAAATCCGCGCCAGACAACGAAGGCAGTGACAAAGAAATTATTTTTCTTTATGCGTCTCAAACAAACTGGTTGATTGCCCACGGCGTATCATGATTTGATCATGCATCATCAGTTATCAATATGAATATTAAAAAGACTCAGTGATATAACTTGGCATTCGATCGCAACATACGAGTGCGAAAGGTCGATCGACGATGATACTACACCGTATACGGGGATCGCTAGTGTATTGAGCGATGGTGTTCCCGGGTATGACCCTTTGCAAGTCCTGAGACGATGTTCTCGAAAATGAAATGTTCTCTGAAACTTTCATTAAAATATTTTTTATGATAGATTATATACTGTCGTACCTGAGCACGGTCAATCTCTACTTGTGTCGGTATATCGCAGGGTCGGGTACATACACCTCGACTTCGGATATAGTTATTAGGACTGGCCCCCTAATACTATATCATAGGATATATCCGCCTTATACAAGGGTATGTCATTAAAAAAGACAATGTACTTACGATCTCCCTGTGAATAATAATAATAATAATAATAATAATAATAATAATAATAATAATAATAATAATAATAATAGTGCTTCTCTGTCAATGGCTGATGCATTTCTGCACATGCGCCTCCATCGTCTCACCCGTGAGGGGAGTACGAAGAATTGACGATAGGCTCTAATGACACCCCCGCAAGGGCAGTTCCAACACTTCCAGACGGACCGGTATGTTCAATGAAAATACTGGTGGCACCGACGGGAATCGAACTGGCGACAGGGCCCAGATGGTAGAACTTGACCACTGGGCTATCACGGTGTCCAAATAAAAATAATAATAATAATAATAATAATAATAATAGTGCTTGCTTCTCTGTCAATGGCTGATGCATTTCTGCACATGCGCCTCCATCGTCTCACCCGTGAGGGGAGTACGAAGAATTGACGATAAGCTCTAATGACACCCCCGCAAGGGCAGTTCCAACACTTCCAGACGGGCCGGTATGTTCAATGAAAATACTGGTCCAGAAATAGACCGGTATGTTCAATGAAAATACTGGTGGCACCGACGGGAATCGAACTGGCGACAGGCCCAGATGGTAGAACTTGACCACTGGGCTATCACGGTGTCCAAATAATAATAATAATAATAATAATATAATAATAATAATAATAATAATAATAATAATAATAATAATAATAATAATAATAATAATAGTGCTTCTCTGTCAATGGCTGATGCATTTCTGCACATGCGCCTCCATTCGTCTCACCCGTGAGGGGAGTACGAAGAATTGACGATAAGCTCTAATGAACCCCCGCAAGGGCAGTTCCAACACTTCCAGACGGGCCGGTATGTTCAATGAAAATACTGGTCCAGAAATAGACCGGTATGTTCAATGAAAATACTGGTGGCACGACGGGAATCGAACTGGCGACAGGGCCCAGATGGTACTAGAACTTGACCACTGGGCTATCACGGTGTCCATAATAATATAATAATAATATAATAATATAATAATATAATATAATAATAATATAATATATAATAATAATAATAATAGTAATGATAATGATAAGAAGAAGGAGATCAAAGGGGGAATCGTACTACAGCACCACGTTGCTTGTATTTTTTTATTAATAGTACGTTTGTCCTTGACATACTGCCGAGAAAAAAAAAAAAAAAAAAAAAAGAGAGAGAGAGAGAGAGAGAGAGAGAGAGATTGAGGGGAAGGAGTTCAAAAATCTACAAGAATGGCTGGAGAATCCGCTTTGACGTTCCGTATGAGGATATATTTATCGTCTTTTAGCGTCTATCCGTGGGTCGATGCGCTGTGTGGCATGACTCCATAGCGCATACTATTTGCAGAAAGAAATCAAAAGGTGTATGATGAAAATGCTATTTCCGTCATAAAATCGGGAGGGGGTACTGTAGGCATCACCCCCCGGATAGCCGGTAAAAAGTACCTTTTCCTGGTGACAGGTGCACCAGCTTGTTTTTCAGTATTATTTGTCCGCATTGGACCTGATGCCATTTTATTCCTGGTCTGTTGCCGTTTTCCTTTTTGGCTTCACTGAGCTAATATAACGAGACATCATTCTTATCTTTTGAGGACTGTGTTTGGTTGTATTACCGACTTTTTACGAGCTATCGTTGGGGGCCCATTACATCTCTCTCTCTCTCAGAGTCTCTCTCTCTCTCGCTCTCTCTCTCTCTCGCTCTCTCTCTCTCTCTCTCTCTCTCTCTCTCTTTCTCTCCGAGTCTCTCTCTCTCTCTCTCTCTCTCTCTCTCTCTTTCACACTCGCTCAGCTTTCTCGGGCCGCTCACTCTCTCTCTCTCTCTCTCTCTCTCTCTCTCTCTCATCCGTCATCAGCCTACCGTTATCAAGTAATATTGATCAACCGTTAATGATATTCAATAATTAGGTTTAATAATTTGGATACTGAACGTTAAATAATATTGAATAATCATGAACGTTAAATAATATTGAATAATATTGAATAATATTGAACAGTATCATCATTGAATAATATTGAATAACACTACTAGAATTGAATGATCAATATTGAATAATATTGAAGCATAGTGAATATTGAATAGTATTGAATAGTATTGATTATTCAAGTTAATAATATAATACTAATTGAATAATATTGAATAAGATCATATTATCATCCAGAATCATGTGAATACCGTACCGGACCGAATTATTACTATGATACTACCGTTCACTATGTTAATTTTCGAGTCAAGGTCACGTTTTACATCTACTTTGAGTTCCGTTACTTCATTATGATAACTGAACTTCTGTTCTATTATCAACTGCCACCGTCATAACTTGATCAAGTTATGTTGATTAATATTGATTCAACTTGAGTTGAACTCAAGTTCATATTGATTAAGTATTAATATTGGTCCGATTAACATCATAAGACGGTTGATTAATATTGCCTGGATTTGTATTGGCTGATTAATATTGATTTTTTTTACATAATCTTGATTAATATTGAATTATTTAATAATCATACGGTAATAATGACATCAGTGTCGAATTTACATACATACATACATACATACATGCATGCATGCATGCATACATACATACATACATACTACGTGACATCCATACATACCGTGGCATACATACATACTAGTACATACATGCATACATACATACCTGCATACCTACATACCTACATACCTACATAAATACATAAATACATACATACATACATGCATACCGTGGCATACATACATACATACATACATATACATACACATACATACATGCATACATACATACATACATACATGCATGCATGCATGCATACATGCATACATACATACATACACATACATACACATACATACACATACATACACATACATACACATACATAGATACACATACATAAAATACAGACATACATACTTAGACACACACACACACACATACACACACATACATACATACATACATACATACATACATGCATGCATGCATGGATGCATACATACATACATACATACATACAAACATACATATAATATACATGCATACATATAATATACATGCATACATACATACATGCATACATGCATACATACATACATACATACATACATACATGCATGCATACATACATACATACATACATATATACATACACACATACAAGACATACATACATACATACATACATGCATACATGCATACATACATGCATGCATGCATACATAAACATACATACATACATACATACATACATGCATACATGCATACATACATACATGCATACATGCATACATACATGCATACATACATACATACATACATACATGCATACATGCATACATGCATGCATGCATGCAATTCATATATGCATACATACATACATACATACATACATGCATGCATACATGCATGCATACATGCATGCATGTACATGCATGCATGCATACATACATACATACATACATACATACACATACATACACATACATACACATACATAGATACACATACATACATACATACATACATACATACATACATAGACACACACACACATACACTCATACATTCATGCATACATACATACATACATGCATGCATGCATGCATACACACATACATATAATATATCTACATACATAAATACATGCATGCATACATACATACATACATTCATGCATGCATGCATGTGCATACATACATACATACATACATACATACACACACAAGACATATACATACATACATACATACATACATACAGACATACATAGATACATGCATGCATACATACATACATACATACATACATGCATGGACCGGTAAATAATAATAATAATAATAATAATAATAATAATAATAATAATAATAATAATAATAATAATAATAATAATAATAATAATAATAATAATAATAATAATAATAATAATAATAATAATAATAATAATAATAATAATAATAATAATAATAATAATAATAATAATAATAATAATAATAATAATGTATCTCCTGCCAATTGCTTAGCCAAAAGGCCATGTGCATCCAGTCCTCCATTCCATAAGGAAAGTCTCCACACCAATCGGTGGAATAAAGGAAGTGACGGCATAGAACATTACTCTAGGAGCTTTATACCAATCAGCCCATGGAAAGGGACCGATGGCCTATGTACTCCCTAATAATAATAATAATAATAATAATAATAATAATAATGATAATGATAAGAAGAAGAAGGAGATCAAAGGGGGAATCGTACTACAGCACCACGTTGCTTGTAATTTTTTTATTAATAGTACGTTTGTTCTTGACATACTGCCGGGAAAAAAAAAAAAAAAAAAAAAGGAAGGAGTTCAAAATTTATAAGAACGGCTAGAGAATCCGCTTTGACGTGCCGTATGAGGATATATTTATCGTCTTTTAGCGTCTATCCGTGGGTCGATGCGCTGTGTGGCATGACTCCATAGCGCATACTATTTGCAGAAAGAAATCAAAAGGTGTATGACGAAAATGCTATTTCCGTCCTAAAATCGGGAGGGGGTACTGTAGGCATCACCCCCCGGATAGCCGGTAAAAAGTACCTTTTCCTGGTGACAGGTGCACCAGCTTGTTTTTCAGTATTATTTGTCCAGATTGGACCTGATCCCATTTTATTCCTGGTCTGTTGCCGTTTTCCTTTTTGGCTTCACTGAGCTAATATAACGAGACATCATTCTCATTCTTGAGGACTGTGTTTGGTTGTATTACCGACTTTTTACGAGCTATCGTTGGGGGCATTACACTTGCCTGAGCTTGGTTTTTGTTTGTTTTCATGCTGTTTTACATCAAAATCAACTGAATTATATTTAATTGATCAAATACTAATAATATTACTTCAAATTCAAATTCAAATTCAAATGTGACTTGAAAATTTTCAAGTTGATCACTGGTGGCAGTGACTACTTCCCACTCACTTGTACTAGCTATACATACTCACCGACTATTTGAACTATGATGAAATAATATTAATACAAGCTTGTTCAGCATATTTATAATGTTTTTGAAGCATAAAACCGGTGTGGAAAGCTTAGACAAGTTCAAGTTGAGTGACCCTGTTTTACACTAGTCACTGTGACAGTGCCACTCATCATGAGCGGCTTTTTGTCACTTGATTGTTGCGCTGGTTTACATCGAAATAAATGTCATTATATTTATTTTATCAAATCCTAATTAAATTAATGAAATTCAAATTTAAATTCAACTGAAATTTGAAATTTTTCAAGTTAGTCAGTGGTGGCAACTTGAAGAGAAAGTCATAACTATTAATATCACTATGACTTGGAAGTTGAATTGAAATACATATGATTTTTTTTACTTTCAAATCAAAATAAGAATAATTTTGAATTTTAATAATATTAATTTATTAAGTTCATATTGAAATTAAAATTGAAAAAAAATGAATCGATTTAATATCTAACGGCGACGTGAAGGGCGTTCCTGCCTCGGCCTGCCTCTCCTACCTCTAACTGGTGGCAGCATCGGCCGAGGAGCTTGCGGTGGCAGCCCGAGCTCTGGAGGCCACCAATTCAATGATCTGCCGCCGATAGTATTAATGAATCGATTTAATATCTAACGGCGACGTGAAGGGCGTTCCTGCCTCGGCCTGCCTCTCCTACCTCTAACTGGTGGCAGCATCGGCCGAGGAGCTTGCGGTGGCAGCCCGAGCTCTGGAGGCCACCAATTCAATGATCTGCCGCCGATAGTATTCAACAAAACCTGATTTGGCTTCAAGCCCTTTGAATCTACCGTGAATCGAAAAGCTATAGCTGGCTGATCACAAAATGTTTTAATGTTGAGAAGCCCTGGTGTAAGAGTAGCTTCAAAGTAGTGATATTTCCGGAGATCAGGAATACCTTTCACCTTGCGACTGTATTTCTCATCTCTGTTGAGTGGTTGCTCAAAAAACAAAGGTTCAGAGTTTGAAAGTTTGTTTTTGATAAGCCAACCAAGATCTCTCGAAGTTTCCCAAATCCAATCTTCGTGAAAAGCCATGTACGCCACCATTTGAGCAATCTTGCCCGCATGTGAGTCGCACAGGTTTTTACCGTGATTGGAAGCACAGAAATTCCACTCAAAATGTTCGACCCAAGGATGCTTAACACGGATGATGCTAGCCTCCGCGAGTGAAAATCTTTGTTTGTAGTGCTTGCGACCCCCGTCGGACCACTGAATAACTTTTGTTTTTCGGGGGGCTGGTAACAGCTTAATGACTCTCTCCAAAATATCATTTTGCCACTGCCTGTAAAAGAAGAAGTCATTAGTTCCTTGTTTTTCTTCTTGGTGGGAAAGAGTATCTATGTACTTTCGCTTCAGCCCACCCAGCCCGACACCGTAGAATATCACAGCTATACTATCGTTGATATCTCGGGTTCTGCCACTGCCCACGCTCATCCGTAAAAAATCAAAGATCATGAGCACATATGAAAGGTTTGTTCGAACCTTCTCAACGTCATCATCAAAAAATTTCATATTTTCTTTGGCTTTGAAATGATGCTCAGCGTTCTTGATATCAGCTTCAAGTTTCTTCTTGTCCTTCTCCTCTTCTCTCTCCAACTCCCTCCTACCGTCTATCTCTTGCAACTCAGCTAGGCGAATAGTTTTCTGAGAGTGTGATCGGCAGGTGGGGCACTTTCCCCACACCTTACTGTGCCGATATTCAATCCAGTGCTGATTATGCAATCTAGTCCACTCAGCACGCAAAGGCGGGTGTACAAGTCGTTTGAGCTCTGAATGTGGGCGGATAAGGAATTGACCAAACTGTCGAGTCCAAAAGCAGCGTGCCGCTGCTAAAGTCATTTGGACCTGCGCGTGGTTGGCATGTAACACGGAGCTCCTGTGAGATCAAAATTGAAGGAAATTACTAAGCTTCAATCTCGTGTCATGCTTCGAATTCGCAATTAAACATGACATGAAGTTGTAGCTAAAAAGATATGCAAGGGCTACCATACCACAGCCCTTGCACTGGGTGGTGTGTAAATAAATGTGGTACCGACATCCATGGCGACACTCGTTGCCCATTCCACAACCGCTCTCACGTGTGGATAAACGAGCCCCACATAAGCTGCCACTGAAACAACCTTGCCCGCATAGCCTGATCCTCTTCAAATAAAACCAAATTTCTTTGAAGGCGTTTTGGCTGGTCCTCCAACTTTGGGCTTATATCAAATGACTGCACTTGAGGTGGGCTTCGGCTTTCCTGCTTTGGTAATCTCTCTCCTCTCGCCTTCGCACACATGCTCCTTTCGCGACACATGAAAAGTTGGAGGATTGCAACCCTCACACTTCCAAAGCCCCTCCTCCCCTGCTTCGAAAGCCACAGCGAGCTGATCCTGATTTCTGCGCATCTTTTGCTTTCGATTATGAACATACACTTCACTGCTCTTGCTAGGTGCTGCAATGGCCTTTAGCCAAAAAAAAAAAAAAAAAAAAAAAAAAAAAAAAAAAAAAAAAAAAACAGAAAACAAAAGAAAGAAAAAAAAAAAAAAAAAAAAAAAAAAAAAAAAAAAAAAAAAAAAAAAAAACGTTGCAATGCCATGTATGGTTGTATGTAATATTGTGAAAAGGAAGGGGGGGGGGGGGCTTACCGGCAGGAGCTGACCCCAATAAACAGAAAAGCTGGCATAATCATTGTAAACCTTACTCTCGGTGATGTACTCAACGAACTCAACACCGCTGCGAGTATGCCTATCATGGGATGGGTGAAACTTCGACAAATAAATCTCCAGCCCCAGCGCATCCAGCCCCATCTGCTGCGCCACGTTGTCGAAGTCAATAGAGGCGGTAAGGAAAGTATTACCACGAAAAGCGCGCAATGCTGCCAGATTGCGAACACCAAGTAGCTTAACTGAAATTTCAGATAGCTCGAAATATTCCTGAGCTTTTCCTAAAATTGCACGAACTTGCGGCGATACCGAGAGAGGAGTGACACTTGGAAGGTCCTTCGTATCTTCCAGTACTCGCGCAAACATAGCGAAACCCACTTTAGCAAACTCAACGAGCACCGACTTTGAATCTGCCTCCAAAAGACTGGACACCTCAGAGCCCAGGGATTCCAACAAAAAATCAATTATAGAAATCTTTTTGGTTGGATGTGTGGGCGGTCGAACATCGCTTTTTTTTTCTTCCTCAAAGGATACAATCAAACCCTCTTGGCTATCCCCCCACGGAATGAAGCACTAAACACTCGGCCTTCATCTCCCGTGACCGTGGGGCGACGGATGCAGGCGAAGGAGAACAGGATGGCAACGACTCCAAATGGGAACCACAAAGGTCGGCAGCAGCCTGTGGGGACGACATGGCAAGCATTGTCCTTGCCTGCAATGCACAACAAAAATTCAACACAATGAATTAAAAATCAAAGCAAACACTGAAACAAAACAAATGCCACAACAAAAACATACCCTGGCTTCATATCTTGCTTTGGCTTCTTGTCGGTCTGTCCAAGTGCGGTGTGTCCTTTTGACCATGGCTGGTCTGAAGGAGAAAAACAGAGGGGGGGGGGGGGGGAATTGAAAGAAACCTTCGGCAAAAGCAAATGACAAGGTCATGAAGCACATATTTTAAACAAGACAAACAGAAAAAAAAGCAACATAACAGACGCCAAGACTTTGTCACACCCAAAATTGGCCGCTTTTGGTCCCGCCCTAAAGTCCGTGCCAACCGGTTGGCAACAGAAACGGCTCTGGGTCAAAAATTCCGCAAAACACTACGAAATTGAAAAAAAGTCGTTTGACTTTTTACCTTGGGGCTGCCAACTTTTTTTTGGGGGCGGGTTGGTTGGCTTCGAAGCAATCCCAAATTCAATCTCAAGAAGTTGAGAGCAAGTCGAGAGTCGACAGTATGTCCCAATTACCATCTGCGGATACAGCGCAGCAAAATGTGACAGAAGCAGCGCAGCAAGCTGTGGGAGCAGCAGCGCAGCTGCAGCAAGATGTCGCAACATCAGCTCCAGGTTTCTCAGTTTCTTTTCAAACTCATTTTCTTTCGTCGTGTTTGTTGTTGCTGTTGTAGTACGTATACCAGACGCTGCCACGTATCGTTCCGAGCGAACCGTGGCAAATGAACAGCATGCATTGGATCAGGCGTTCCGTCGTCGGGCAGCAGAGGACTGCATTCAACAGGAACTGCCTGTGCTCAATCTGAATAATACTTTTTTTCCTGGCGGGTTCAAGAAGATTAAGTCCAAGGGACAAGACCGTATTGTACACCAGATGGAAGAGCTCTGTGGAATCGTGTCACCCTTTTTCAGCCTCAACGTGAAGAACCAAAGCGCTGCTGAAGTCAAAGTGGAGGTCAGCAATTTTCCCTTGTGTCTATCTCTATCTCTATCTCTCTACCATCTATCTATCTATCTATCTATCTATCTATCTATCTATCTATCTATCTATCTGTCTATCTGTCTGTCTGTCTATCTGTCTGTCTATCTGTCTATCTATCTATCTATCTATCTATCTATCTATCTGTCTGTCTGTCTATCTATCTATCTATCTATCTATCTATCTATCTATCTATCTACCTATCCATCTATCCAAATTTCTTTTTTCTCTTTGCATTCTGAAATGTAGTTGATGTTCTGCAACCCTGACAACGAGAAGCTTTTTCGCCCTGGCCGCCCAGGGGAGGGGGGTGAAGTCAAGCGCCGCCTTGGGGAACTCTGCGACGAAGGCGCGGAGATAAGGGAGGGCGAGGCAGGGAAAGATCGACTGGATTTCTCCAGACAAGCTACCTGAACGGGAAAAAAATCACTCCGGGCACATGGTTTTATTTCATTAGGTCTCCAGTGAAGGAGGGAAGTGTGGCAGAGTTGCTCAAACGTCTAGACACTACCTTGGGCCTGGCAAAGCTGTTGCGAATCGTTAGACGGATTTCGCAAGGTAGGCCGTTGGTTCATTTTATTTTCTCGTACAGGCGTAACTCGTCACGCTTGAACTCATGTGTCATCCGCGTAACTCGCTCTCGACAGTGGGTGCACGATGTTGTTCCAGAAGAGTTTCAACAGCTTTTTGGACAGCGACGAGGATGTTGTGTTACCTTTTACTGAGAAAGAAGAACGGTGTCACCGAGCTTGGAAAGCTGTTGGCGAGATCTGATGCTCAGCTGCTGCCACACCGTGCGAAGGAGGGGGATCAACAGCGAAAGCCTGAGCCAGCTGCCAATGCGCTGAACACCGTCGATTTGCAACATTACACGGAGGTAAAAGCGGAGCTCGTCAAAGCGAAGAGCACTATCGATGAGTTGAGCTTGGAGATGGGCAAGCTCCGCTCGGAGGAGGATGAGCACAAGCGACAACGCGCGCTCAAACTGCAAGCAGAAATCAAGCTTACTGCTTCGCAAAAGAAGGTAGCAGAGCTTGAGACTGCCATGAAGCAGGCCTCGGAGGATTACAAATCCAAAATGGCGAAGCTGAAGGAAGAGTTGTCTGCCACCAAGACAGCCAAGGACAATAACTACCGGGTCTCGCGTCTTTTCATTAATTTTATTTACTACGCATGAAAACTTGTTTTTAGGCCAGCGAACGAAACAAGAAAGAAAACGCCAAGTTGCGTAAGGTCTTGTAACGTTTTGCTGGGCCCATACTGACCCATGTATGTGTGAGGTTGCAGGAACTGGCTCAATTCAAGAAAGGTCACAGCGAACTGGAAGATTGCAAGGGCAAACTGGAAAGCAACGCTGACCTTGAGGCTAGTGCCAAGTCACTTACCGACTCATTGGACAAGGCGAACGAGGAGAAGGAGTCTTACAAGTTGAAATATGCCGCGATGAAGAAAGAGCTCCAATCCGCTCAGGCTGAGTTGGAAGCTCTCCGAATCAGAGGTCCCCCCCCCCCACCCCCCGCCTTTTGCCAACGTTTATATTTCCTTTATCTTGTGAGGTGGTGGCCATGGATCAGAACATCACTCGCACCGTCAGAAAGAGAGAGATGCTTCCCAGTCACGATCATCATCCCTGCCACCAGTGAAGGGAAAGCGCAAAAGCCATCACAAACCGTGGTCAAAACAAGAACGTCGATCGTGTGACGATTCAACTGACGGAGAGTCTGACGACTACAGAAACACACCGCAGCGGCTAAAGAAATGTCGCCATCATTGATCGGCGAACGTTCCCTTAGCGCTGTGATGGACTCATATCCAATACCGTGACATGAACGTGAAGTTAGGCAGTTTATTTTTCAAAACTATTAAAATAAACTATTTTCATTCTGAATTTTGAAAATATTATTAATAATTATTTTACGGAAACACTTTTACTAATTGAACTAACTTAGTGTAGTCTGAGTGTCACAGTGACTAGAGTAAAACAGAGGCACTTTTTTTTCAATTTTAATTTTTAAACTCAACTTGAAGTCTAATAAGCTTCCACACCGGTTTTATGCTTCAAAAACATTATAAATATGCTGAACAAGCTAGTATTAATATTATTTCATGCATAGAACTAAACATTCGACAATCTTGGGGGTATCCCTTTTTCCGAAATTTTCCATGAAGTATATGGACTTTTTTGAAAACGTGTGGAAATGAAAGGAAATCAATTCACTGATTGCAGAACATATAAAAATAATATTAAAACATGTTTTTATTAATTGTAATACACTTTAACTTCATCTTCAGAGGTGGGCAGGAACCGGTCCGACACGGTAATCTTTCTCCTTTTTCATAGTCCCGGCTACTATGAATCTATGATGATAACAATGCCCAACATGCAGAATTTGCTTTTAAGTTTGTTTATCTTTGTTTACATTAAGCATTTTACTTTATTATGATAATAAACATTGCTTTTACCTACAATAAATTCCCCCCGGAGGGGGGGGGGGAGGGGGGAGGGGGGAACGGGGGAGGAAGAGAAGTGCGATGTCGCCACGCAAAATACATAGATTCTACAACAAAATTTCTTTAATTACTAAAAAAAATAATAAATCTAACTCCGTAATATCATACTAACTAAATTAGAAGTTTGTTTAACTCTTGCACGCGACAAACGTTCTTAATCACGCTTTCGACCATAACAAACCTGCCAGTGCAAAAAATTACGATTAATACTACACTACTACAAAGAAAAAAAACACAAAACAAATTCAAACATCTTTCAGATGAAGGAGAAAAGTGAAAGCTATGCAAACTACCTGGTGCGTGCATTTGAAGTTAGCGCCGAGTCAGCGCAAGCGATGCTAAAACAAACTCCCATGCGTTAGGTGAGCTGGGAGCGGTGAGACCGGTGCCGCGTTGGGGGGTGGAAGGTGAGTTACCAGCAGACAGAGCGCCAGCTGCCATCCGCGCGATGAGATCCTCCAGCAAGCTTTCTCTCTCGCTCTTACTATTTTTGTTGTTGTTGTTGTTGTTGCTGTTGTTGTTGCTGATGTTGTTGTTGTTGTTATCATTATCATCATAGTTTTTCTTGTTCTTGTTATTCTTCTTCATCTTCTTCTTCACTCTCTCGTTCTCTTCTTCTGAGCTTTCCTCCTCCTCCTCCTCCTCCTCCTTCTCCTTCTTCGAATTCTTCCTCTTTCTTCTCTCCTCTTCCCGTTGTCGCTTCTCTTGCGCCTCTTTTTCCTTCCGATCTTGCGCTTCTTTTTTCTTCCTTTCCTCCTCTCTCAACTTTCTTTCTTCTGCTAGCATTTCCTTAATGGATGCGGCTTGTTCTGACATTGCCTTGTTCACAAGATCCTGAACGACTTCTTTCGACACGCCGGCGGACGAACTACCCTGAATACAATACCGGTCGCCGTTGTTTTGAAAGAAGTCGTTCATTTCTTGCGAACAAGGCAGTGGCAGAACAAACCAACAGCAACAACAACAACAACAACAAAGAATAATAATAATAATAATAATAATAATAATAATAATAATAATAATAATAATAATAATAATAATAATAGTATATCTCCTGCCAATTGCTGAGACAAAAGGCCATGTGCATCCAGTCCTCCATTCCATAAGGAAAGTCTCCACACCAATCGGTGGAATAAAGGAAGTGACGGCATAGAACATCACTCTAGGAGCTTTATACCAATCAGCCCATGGAAAGGGACCGATGGCCTATGTACTCCCTAAATAATAATAATAATAATAATAATAATAATAATAATAATAATAATAATAATAATAATAATAATAATAATAATAATAATAATAATAATAATAAAGTTTGAAAAAAAAATGTCAGCGCTTCCCGTTAGAGAGATTATACTCGGAAAAAAAAAGACAGGGAAAGGCTCACTGATAGAATGCCACACACACTAGCTAGCCATACTAAAGCTAGTAGCTATACTCCCCTCTCTAAACTATATGCTGCGGCGCCCAAAGAGACCTTTTGACCCCCCCCCCCCGGGGGCCCCCCCCCTCACAAAAAAAAAGAAAAAGAAGAAGAAGGAGTAGGAAAGATTATACCTCCAACGACATGTCCACTTCATCAGCGTCGACCGCGGGCTTTTTGGACTTCGGCTTGCCTAGTCACGTCAGAAATTAGAAACACTGAAAAAAAAGCACACAAAAAAAGATGAAATTTGCTAGTACCTGGCTTTTTCTTGCTGGACCCCTTAGGCATAGGAGGCTCAGGGGTCTCTTCTTCTTCAGGGACGTCTGGAACGTCTGGAACATCGTCGACGTCGATGGATTCTGCACAAAGAACCAAACAATATTACATACATCCTTCATTTTTCATTACATACAATGTTGCTACCGAATCTCAGTTTTTTTGGCCTGCCCGAAGAGCGAGGCTCAGTCGGGCCCTTTTTTTGATTCTTCTTCTAACGTTTCAGGCGAGCATGCAGTAAATATGCAAAATAAAGAAAAGGAAGATGCCAAAAAAAACAAAAACAAAAACAAAAAAAAAAAAAAAACAAAAAAAAAAAAAAAGATGGAGCTGGTGGAGAAAAAGAATAATAACATGTATATGAAGAAGAAAAAGAAAAATGGAAGAAGAAGAGGAAGAAGAAGAAGAAGAAGAAGAAGAAGAAGAAGAAGAAATGACCTTGTTTGCTTCGTACAGAAGCAAAAGCTCCCGCTTCCGCCAGTTGCAAATCATAGGCGGGTTCGTGGGGTTACCGACGTAGAGGAGCCACGCGGGCTTCACCTGCTTCTCGAAGTCCATCGGCGACGGATCAAGCATGCAAGAGTGTTTAAGGTTAAAACCAAAAAAACCCATGAGCTGATATTGGATTTCGTCAGCCTTGCCATCGCCGTCAGTGTCGACCTCGCGCGCAGCAAAAATGAAGCGCTTCGATCCTGCAACATCCAAGTATAAAAAATATGTGCAGCTTGTGAATTTTGAAAAACATACAGTACCTCGATTGACTTGCGCAGGAGTCTTCTTGCGCCAACCAATGGGAAAGACAATGAAGAGCCTGCAAATAAAAAATAAACAATCAGTTTATAAAAATCTTTCATACTTATAGGGAAAAAGACCCGGGAGCACAAGGTGAAGTTTCACCCTCACATGTCTCCACTTGCGTGGACGCCTTCAGTTCGAAATTGTTGTACTTTGTAAGTGCAACGTCGAGCGCGAGCGCCCCCTCCCGATGTTTGTTGTCCTCGGATGTGAACTTAAAGAGCAAGCTAATTAAAGCAGCAGCAAAAGAGGAATAATAATAATAATAATAAAAAGAGAGTTTAAATTTAAAAAAAATGGCAGCGCTTCCCGTTAGAAGAAATATACTCGAAAAAAAAAACAGGGAAAGGCTCACTGATAGAAGGCCACACACACTAGCTAACTATACTAAAGCTAAGTATCTATACTCCCCTCTCTAAACTATGCTATCGAATAATAATAATAACAATATAATAATAATAATAATAATAATAATAATAATAATAATAATAATAATAATAATAATAATAATATGTATCGTCTGCCAATTGCTGAGCCAAAAGGCCATGTGCATCCAGTTCTCCATTCCATAAGGAAAGTCTCCACACCAATCGGTGGAATAAAGGAAGTGACGGCATAGAACATTAATCTAGGAGCTTTATACCAATCAGCCCATGGAAAGGGACCGATGGCCTATGTACTCCCTAAATAATAATAATAATACTATATCTGAGGCGTACTGATGCAGCTAATGGCATATCCTCAACGGACATAAGCCTCCAATACCCTTTTTCGAGGTCCTCCACCCCCCCGTGTCAGTCTCTCGCCTGATGATCGGGGCCACCGATGGAGCTCCTGAGGGCAAGACTGCACTAAGCCGAGGTTATTCCGCAGTCCCAGCAACCTCTTGCAAGACGTCACCGAATGTGCAAGTGCATACACCAAGCGCGGTTGCTAGAGCTGCCTCGAAACCCCACCCATAACAATCTGGTGTCTGCTGGGTCCTGGGCTATCAACCAGCATATGCGGAGTTTAAGATCTTTTACGCGCGCAACAACCCTCCTCCCCAGCATCTACCACCAAAGGGTTATGAGTTGGCGTCACAGTTTAACGCCTTGAGGCCATTGGGCTGAATAATAATAATAATAATAATAATAATAATAATAATAATAATAATAATAATAATAATAATAATAATAATAATAATAATAATAATAATAATAATAATACTATATCTGAGGCGTACTGATGCAGCTAATGGCATATCCTCAACGGACATAAGCCTCCAATACCCTTGTTCGAGGTCCTCCACCCCCCCGTGTCAGTCTCTCGCCTGATGATCGGGGCCACCGATGGAGCTCCTGAGGGCAAGACTGCACTAAGCCGAGGTTATTCCGCAGTCCCAGCAACCTCTTGCAAGACGTCACCGAATGTGCAAGTGCATACACCAAGCGCGGTTGCTAGAGCTGCCTCAAAACCCCACCCATAACAATCTGGTGTCTGCTGGGTCCTGGGCTATCAACCAGCATATGCGGAGTTTAAGATCTTTTACGCGCGCAACGACCCTCCTCCCCAGCATCTACCACCAAAGGGTTATGAGTTAGCGTCACAGTTTAACGCCTTGAGGCCATTGGGCTGAATAATAATAATAATAATAATAATAATAATAATAATAATAATAATAATAATAAATAATAAAAGAGGAACAGAAGAAAAAGCTAATAATAATAATA
>WBZZ01000413.1:22500-60000 GCA_019918135.1 Paulinella micropora
TCTTTTTTTCTGTACACAACAATCTGTGGAAAAAACTCTGCACAAAAGTTTGTGAAAAGCGACCGGCATGATTTTGCATTTCCTTCCTACGTACTCTCAACTCATGTCATCCCTTGCATGTTTCTGCTATAACGTGTTTGTTGAAGCTATAAATGTCATTTCCTAACATTGCACGACCCAGCTTAATCTATTTTTCATAAACCAGCAATTCGATGAAACTCGTTTTTGGATTGCTGTTTTGCAAACTTTTGTGCAGAGATTTTATTGAGAACATGACATTTCGAGAAAATGTAACAGCATTCCCGCTCTTTTCCCAGCTCAGAATGAGCGGGAATGCTATTCTTTTTTTCTGTACACAACAATCTGTGGAAAAAACTCTGCACAAAAGTTTGTGAAAACCGACCGGCATGATTTTGCATTTCCTTCCTACGTACTCTCAACTCATGTCATCCCTTGCATGTTTCTGCTATAACGTGTTTGTTGAAGCTATAAATGTCATTTCCTAACATTGCACGACCCAGCTTAATCTATTTTTCACAAACCAGCAATTCGATGAAACTCGTTTTCGGACTGCTGTTTTGCAAACTTTTGTGCAGAGATTTTATTAAGAGCATGACATTACGAGAAGATGTAACAGCATTCCCGCTCTTTTCCCAGCTCAGAATGAGCGGGAATGCTATTCTTTTCTTCTGTACACAACAATCTATGGAAAAAACTCTGCACAAAAGTTTGTGAAAACCGACCGGCATGATTTTGCATTTCCTTCCTAGTACGTACTCTCAACTCATGTCATCCCTTGCATGTTTCTGCTGCAACGTGTTTGTTGAAGCTATAAATGTCATTTCCTAACATTGCACGACCCAGCTTAATCTATTTTTCACAAACCAGCAATTCGATGAAACTCGTTTTTGGATTGCTGTTTTGCAAACTTTTGTGCAGAGATTTTATTGAGAGCATGACATTTCGAGAAGATGTAACAGCATTCCCGCTCTTTTCCCAGCTCAGAATGAGCGGGAATGCTATTCTTTTCTTCTGTACACAACAATCTGTGGAAAAAACTCTGCACAAAAGTTTGTGAAACTGACCGGCATGATTTTGCATTTCCTCTTCAATATATATTATTATTATTATTATTATTATTATTATTATTATTATTATTATTATTATTATTATTATTATTATTATTGTTGCTTGGAGCTGCCTTGCGGGGGTGTCAGTAGAGCC
This sequence comes from Paulinella micropora, assembly GCA_019918135.1. Taxonomy (NCBI): domain Eukaryota; phylum Cercozoa; class Imbricatea; order Euglyphida; family Paulinellidae; genus Paulinella; species Paulinella micropora. The sequence continues at coordinate 23,725 of WBZZ01000413.1, forward strand.
TATCGTCAAATCTTCGTACTCCCCTCACGGGTGAGACGATGGAGGCACATGTGCAGAAATGCATTCGCCATTGACTGAGAAGCACTATTATTATTATTATTATTATTATTATTATTATTATTATTATTATTATTATTATTATTATTATTATTATTATTATTATTATTATTGAGTCTTTGGAGCGGAGCCGCGTCACCGAACGGCCCCGTGCTACCAATGGAGGCACATGTCCGACAGGATCAAAGGCCAATTGACTGATAAATCTATTATTATTATTATTATTGTTATTATTGTTATTATTATTATTATTATTATTATTATTATTATTATTATTATTATTATTATTATTATTATTATTATATAGCATAGTTTAAAGAGGGGAGTATAGATACTAGCTTTAGTATAACTAGCTAGTGTGTGTGGCCTTCTATCAGTGAGCCTTTCTCTGTCCTTTTTTTTTTTTAGTGATTCCCTCTAACGGGAAGCGCTGCCATTTTTTTCATGTGTATTTCAAACTTTAGGTATGCCATGCTGAGGGCTAGCAAGGCGCCGATATATGTGGCACACCGTGGTGGTGGCTACGGAGTCTTTGCTGATAATACCTTCCTCCTTCTTTTCAGCTTGGGCTCCTCGAACCAGGAGGAAAGTCTTTGCGTGCTGCAGATCATGCTGCATTTTCTGATCATTTCACTATGAAAATTGGGAGTTCCCTGCAAACAGGGATGCATCCAATTAAATTCATTAACGAATCGAGCAGGAATGCAATGCATCTCATCAACTCTTCATCGCAAGGGTTCAACAAGCTCGACGATGACACTTGCCGACCGAACGTGAAGGTAAATTATGTTAGTTGTTACATACATCCATGCAATGTAAGTTTTTGTTACGTGTGTTGTATTTTTTCTATAAATATTGTTGTAAATAATGTCAGGTCAGCAAGGGTACTCCTATTGTGACTGTCACCACCGCAATATCGAAAGATCAAGAGATTTTGCTCAGCTATGCGCCTAATCCAGACCTAGAGATAGCTACGCTGCCAAGCGATGCACATCCGGTCTGGTTGAAAGAGGCTGCCAAGGAAGGAGCTAAAATCCCAGTTTTCCTGTTCGAGACTGACATTGGTCATGTATGTTTCATCGTTCCTGAGAAAGAACATCCGCTTCCACTTAAGTCAATTTCCTTGCTTCATGAAGCAAAGGTTGAACTTTTAGCGTCGGTCAGCAGTATTAGTTCTGATGGAAAGCAACCGCTCTCCAGGTCATCATCTATTCCGCCGGAAAAAAAGAGGAAGCTTCTCGACAGCGTGTCCTCAATTTCAGATAGTCGCCGCACGCTTCTGCCCAGGGAAAGCTCGGACATTACAGTCATCACAGAAAAATCAAGCTTGAGTGATGCACAGGTAAAAAATAAATAAATGAAAATTATTACTGAGAAGATTCTTTTTTACAGGCAGGTGTTCCTGACGTTGATGCTAACCTCGACAGCTGGAAACAGTCAGACAGTTCTACTGTCACTACAGGATATGATGTTAGTAGCTGCAGCAGCTCTAGACTATATCTTCCTACTGGCTCCATGGTAATTTTTTTTCTCTACCTGTCTATGTTCATGCTGGTTAATGTTCATAAGCGATCTTGTTTGCGTAGAACGTCGACGAAGAGTGTTCAGATACGGATTCAAACGGTGATGCTGCATCTATCAACCCTGGATTGCTTCCTCCTCTGGTCGGCGTGGACGATGCGGAATTATCCAACGAGCTTCGATTGAACTTCGACGAGCTTATGGAATCGAATGAGCTGTTGTATAACATCATGAGATTATCACCAATTCCTTACAGCAGACCACGTAAGAATCCAACGCGCCCCTACACGATGAAAAGTCGCACGAAAGGTGCAGTGAAGCTTCAGAGACCGTCTGCGCTCCAAAAACTGTTGGGGATTACCTTCGCCGACTTGGACAGGGAAGTTAAGTCTGTCTGCTGCAAAAAGTGGAAGTGTTATTCATTTATCGACACGCGTGATGTGCTTTACACGAGAGCGAAGAATGCGTCATCGTCTCTCAGTGAGCTTTATTCTTGGGCAGCTTCGCAGCTTGAATCGTTTCAAACAAAAACTGGATCGTTTCAGTATATGTATTTAACGGAGGCTGTGTGCAAAGTAGCCTGGCAGCGTATCTACGGGATCGGTGATAAAGTTTTGTCAAGAGCACACAAACTTCTTGCAAATAACACGAAGGTTTTGACAAAAAGCTACTCAACCGTTCCTGAAACAGAAGATGTGGTAGCAGTATTACTCTGCGAGAAGTTCATGGAGAGTTACCCGGAGATATGCAGCGACGGAATATGGAGGATGCAAGAAATGGCTCAGGACGCAGGAGTCCAAAACTATGTTCGCGAGAATTGGAAAGATATGTGCCTTCGGTTTGGTTGTTCGAAACGAGTTGATCCAAATAATCCTCCGACAGACAATACGATCAACAAAGTTTGGCGCATGGATTTTCCGCACGTCAAGTTTGTCAGAGGTATTATGCATATTTTCGTTATCATTACTTATTACAGGTTTGTTTTGCAGAAGGAGATTTCTCAAAATGCGAGATCTGCACAGAGCTTGCTGCTGATCATTCTAACGGTTTCAGGACTGAAGTAGAAGCTCAAGAATGGCGTCGCCGTAGCAGGCTTCATCACAAAATTCACAGGGCGTGCCGCGTTGCCAGCATGCAGCGCAAGAAGGCAGCACCAGCAGATTTTGCTGCCACAGTCATATCAGCCGATATGAAACCGCCAGTGAAGATCCCATCTTGCCGCCGCGCCGCGAAAGATTTCAAAGGAAAAATTGTGTTTCGCCTTTGCGTTGGAATCAATACCTGCTACACTACCGATACGCATTTTATTCTGACGTACCTTGAAGGCGCGGTAGAACACGGCGCGAACAGCAACATTACTATGCTTGCCGCACTTTTACATTGGCAACTTTGGAACCCTCGCACAATGCAAGCGTGGAAATTATATCTTGAGTGGGACGGAGCTGGTGATAACACCGCGTGGGCGATGCTGGGTTTCCTTGGGCTCAATGTCGTTGACAGAGGAATCCGTTTCCAAGTAGAGTCACATCGCAAGCCACCAGGGCACGGGCACGATGGAGATGATCAGGAATTTCGAGTTATGGATATCGGGTGGAAGAGCACCTTCCTGACAACTAACATCGCTCAAGCGTTATTAAAGCTCATTCTTGCATTCAAGAAGCAGCACAAGAAGAGGCATGTGCTGGTTGTTCTCGGATGTAACTACGACTGGATGACTCATTTTAGCCCGTGTATGAACAAGAGTTTCAAAAACTACAACAAACCCTTGGCATATAGAATCACCAAGAAAGATCCTGACGCTTTGCCGACTGTAGAGATCGCTACTTGGGGAGACGCACAGGATTTTCATGGAGTGCGTGATGATCCCAGAGGAGAACCGATCAATTTGTTTATCGGACGCCCCGGTAATAATATTATCTATCTTTCTCTTTCTCTCTCTCTCTCTATATATATATATATATATATCTCTCTCTTTCTCTCGTTCTATCTATCTATCTCTCTCTCTATTTATGACAGCGACCGACATGCCTCCCAAGCTTCCAGTCGGCTACTTCGTCAATCCGCGCCTGAAGAAGGATATTCGTGCTTTGGCTACTAAATACCTAGGGCCGGATGAGCGAGCACATGTGGAGGAAATGTTAGCAGGTGGAAATTTGACCAGAGTAGAGGTGGATGGAGATTACTTCGAAGGCGGCCTGCCCGGCCGTCCTGCTCATATGTCCTGTGTCGATGCAAAAGGCAAGGAATGGAGAGCAGAATTTCGATTGATCGACGAGCTACCTGTAAATTGGATGGAGTTGCCTCAAGAACGACAGGAGAAAATGAACGCACTTACGCGTTTGACCGATGAAGAGCTGCTGTCCTTACCACGCACTTATTTTGTTAATGAAGGACGTCCTCCAGCTCACCCGAGATGGCATGGTGCAAGACAGCTTACTAGCGAAGAAAAGCAGGAGCAGGATTTAGCATTTGGAAATGCTTCTGAGCCTTGGCGGAAAATTCTCACGTTGCTAAGATCGTCAGAGGAAAAAAAGCAATTTGCGTCCAAGCAGATGGTAGTTAGCGAATTGAAATCATGGATGAGAATGCATGGTGTTGCAACGCAAAACTCCGATCGGAAACAGTTCAAGAAGGCAGAGCTTATTGAACAAGCGTGGAACCATTTCGAACGATGCGACTGTGGGTTCCCTGAGGAAGAAGAGCTTGGTGCTGCTCAGCCTGCAGAACCAGTGGCAGATTCAGAGGATGACTTATCTGATACTTCATCTTCCAGTTCATCAACTGACTCATCGTCTGATCGATCTTCTGGTTCAGAGGAAGAAAAGCATGGTATTAGTTTTCTTCTTCTTCTTCTTCTTCTTCTTCTTCTTCTTCTTCTTCTTCTTCTTCTTCTTCTTCTTCTTCTTCTTCTTCTTCTTGTTCTTCTCCTCCTTAACATGATGCTATCCATATTGTAGATGATTCAGATCGCTCCGACGCAAGTTGGAGAATGCGTAACTCAGGAATCCGTTTGCGCGGACGTCGCCGCGCACGTCGTGCTGCGGGTGGACGTGGACGTGGACGTGGACGTGGTCGTATGTGATTATTTTTTTTGAATGAATTTTTCTGGGTCCGACTTTTTCATAATGGTTTTTGTCTAGGGCAACTGCAACTGTAACGCTTCTTCTAAAAACTGAAATTAGAAATTTGTTTAACTCTGATAATGCACCAGAATCTGATGTGAAGCGTCCTCCCTCCGACCCATTCCCCCCCCCCACCCCCCCCCCCCCTCCCCCCTCTACGTACCAGCGTACGTCACAGCGGGCAAACAGAATTTTTTGAAGGTAAAACCATGTCTTAATATAGTAAAATGCTTAATATAAGCAAGAATAAACAGTAAAAGCAAATTCTGCATGTTCGGCATTGTTATCATCATAGATTCATGGTAGCCGGGACTACGAAAAAGTAGAAAAATTACCGTGTCGGACCGGTTCCTGCCCACCTCTGAAGATGAAGTTAAAGTGTATTACAATTAATAAAAACATATTTTAATATTATTTTTATATGTTCTGCAATCAGGGAATTCATTTCCTTTCATTTCCACACGTTTTCAAAAAAATCCATATACTTCATGGAAAATTTCGGAAAAAGGGATACCCCCAAGATTGTCGAATGTTTAGTTATAGTTCAAATAGTCGGTGAGTATGTATAGCTAGTACAAGTGAGTGGGAAGTCACTGCCACCAGTGATCAACTTGAAAATTTTCAAGTCACATTTGAATTTGAATTTGAATTTGAAGTAATATTATTAGCAGTCGATAAATTAAATATAATTCCGTTGATTTTGATGTAAAACAGCATGAAAACAAACAAAAACCAAGCTCAGGCAAGCCAAAACCACTATTTAGCCAAGAAATTGCCAACGGTCGAAAAACAGTTGTAACGGCTAGGAATTCAAATTTTTTAAAAACTTTTTTGTTTGAAATAGTTAAAATACATTAAAATCTTTCGTTTTCATGCTACTCCCATCAATTTTCAAAACCCTCATACTTAGCATGCAAGTTAGCATCCACTTTATCCTGTCGAGTGACCGGTTAATACCTATTCATCGGTCATGAGCAGTTGAGATTATGGCACATCACAAAAATACTCACTCAACTACAGTCACGGTTGAAACAATCATTGCACACCGTCCGCACCATGCCACATGTACATGATGCCGCTAGTACGATGCCGTAGAAGTAGAACCGACATTCCATCAGCTTATCGTCAGACGGCTTTGTGGATAAACATACTCTGACAACATTGCACAGCTTGTATTTGCCCAACCACAGGCTTGAAAGCTTTCTTCACTGAGTTAGTCCCGGGCTTCGGCGACTCAGCAGAAGCTGTCTTTTGGAATCGATTTGTAAGAGCAGACTAGAATCTATCTGCTTATACCGGACGTTGGACATCAAGTTCTACGTAGATAACGCAGACGGCATAGGCAAGGATCACGCAACTGCATCCGCAGACCTTGCTCGGTTTGAGAAGCTCATGGAGAGACTGGGCGTTCGCCTGCACGATATCTTTATTGGAGATGAGTTCAGAAGCTTAGGTTGGACAAAGAATAACACTCCCGAAGGTTGCAATTGGTTCATCGAACTTCCGCACGATAAGAGAACCATATCAATCAGCTTAAGCGGGTCAACAGAGGGGGTTACCTACCCACGAAACGGTTTTCGTCCGTCTTGGGCCTCTTCGTGTACATCGCTACTGTCCTCTTCTATGTATGCTACGCCACAGCCCAACTGAGAGTCTCCCACACTGCGTTGGTGAACAAAGATGCACCGGGAGGCTTCATTAGTAAGAGAGCGGCACACGCTGCTGGTTGGGCGGCAGACTTACTAGTCCGCCGGAACTTCAGACTCCCGTTGACAGATATTACCAAGGTGGGTGCCTTCAACAAGGAATCATTAGTTTGGGAAGGAGATGTCAATGAAGCCACTCTGACTGCCTTGGCGGATGCAAACTCCGTTCAAGTCGGAGATTTACGTTGGGGAAGAGCGTGGGTAGTTACCACGCCTGGTCCGTTCCAAGGCAGGTTCAGAGCAGTCTCTTGGTCTCAGTACCAGATTGACTCTTTGGTCTCTAAGAAAGGAATACAATCAGCCCCAGCCAAAGAGCTATTCAACATTCTGTCGGCGGCTTTCGAGCTTTCAGAGTGGACCAGGCTCAAGAGGATCCACGTAGTCACAGATTGTATACAAGCTCATAAGTTAGTCAAGTCTGTCTACTCACCCGAACGCCCCCTTCAGGAGTTATTAGACACTTGGATGTGGAGACTAGCGGAACATGGCATTTATTTGTTCACCACTGCAATGCCTCGTGAAAGATTAACAGTGGCTGATTTACTTGCCCGTGGACAGGTGGCAGAAACACAGCGAGTTTAGTCAACAACGAAGCAGTCAGGGCTTTCTTCGATAAGTCGCCTGCCGTAACAGAGACGCCGAGACTGGTAGAGCGCGCAGTTTTGCTGATGAGCAAGACGTATTGCATGCAGAAGCAGACAGTTTGGCCAGAATCATTCGATCTTTCACGTTCGCGATGAACAACTTGCAGTCGTCATCGTTGGGAGGCCCGGGGAAACGTAGCCCGAATCAGTTAGTTCATGGGAGGGTGTTAAACACACAAATGGCGAACTTGAGACCGGGGGATAAGTGGGAGCCACATGAGCTCATGGGAATTCGGTTGAGAGCTGTTGCTGAGGCCAAGGAGTACGTGATAAGAGCCAGGGAACAAGCTAGTAAGAAGCATTGCCAAGACTAACAACAGGAGAACAAGTTCAAGCATGCGGAGTTCCAGATCGGGGACACAGTTTTACTGTATGTACCTCACATCCCGGTGGGAATCAGGGACAAGGTTTACTGTAAATGGCAAGGACCATATCAGATCAAGCAACGCACGGGAGCCTGTGACTATAAGATAGTACCTCTGGGAAAAGGGAGAAAACAGATCGTTCATGTCAGGAGGTTAGTGAAATTTGCGCCTTATCTGCTAGAGTTCGAGTATGAAGCAGAGCACCTGGATATGTTACAGGATTGATTCAAGAATCCTCTCAAGGTGGACGAGAAAGAGGCGGAAGAGAACACCAATGTTCAAATCGGAGATGAGAAGATAGTGGAAGACCATAAGAAGGAACAAGGCAGACAAGCTGTTCAAAGAGCGGGACTTTTCAAGAAGGAGGATTCAGAGATCAAGACTGTATCGATCCCGATGGATGAAGAGGAATTAAGTTCTATGCCAAGGGTGACAGAGGAATTTAAAGGAGATCTATTAGATCATAAGTATTCGAGACTTCAGCCAACCAAATTATTCTATGGTCAGGATACCGGATGGATCAAGTGGAGACAGGGATCATTTTACCTCATGAAACCTAATCAGAAAACTGTCTGAGATGATACATTGGATGACCTGTACTTGTTAAAATTTGTTGGAAAGCTACCATCAAAGGAGGAAAGAAGGTTGGGGATTACACCCGTCATGCAATTCTGGAGTGAGGAGGATGTGGAAAAGCCGAAGGATAGAACCTATCTACCGGTTTATTTAATTTAGTAACCAGTTGAATGCTTAATAGAAAATATGAAATCAAAAGACCGTTCCTACGACACTCGCTCCCTTTCTTGCATAGAAAGACAATCGTATCTCTTTCTAGATTGAAGTCAATCGTATGCCTTGTCTACTACCGCGGAATTGAAGGGCAATCGTATGTCTTGTCTACTACCGCGGAATTCGAACACGATCTTAGGATGTGGAAAAATCCACTCCTGTAATGGACCTATTCCTCGTTCGCTCAGGGTTGGCCAGGACGACAATGTCACTGTTACCTGTGACATGTAGCCAGGGGTGTTTTTAAGCGCTACGTGCTGTGCACTCCCCACCGTCCTCCCTTCATAGCGAGAATGTGCGGTGTTCGCACTTTAGTTAGAGAATATTGGTAATACGAACCAGAAAAAATGGCAATAGCTAAAGAAATGTTCGTACGTAAAAAGAGACGTGGGTGGTGGGAAATAGGTTGGCCATAGGGATCGGTTCGACAGGTAGACGGCTAGAGTAGGAGCGAGATTCAGAAGTTGCAAGAAGCTGGTCCTCCTTAATTGACAACTCGACGGTCCTGTCGTAGGCGTTGGAGAGGAAGAAGATGTATTGGGCTTGCTGACATCGTTGTCACGGCACTGGGGCAAAAAAACATAAACAAAAGACAACACAAAACACATATACAACACATAAAAGGTTCCGTCCGGTCGTGAACGTAGCGCCGCGAACGAAGCATAAGAGGTTCCATCCAGTCGTGAACGCAGCACCGCGAGTATTAAAGTATTGAGTTTATCAGGTAATCGTACGGGAAGCACGGGAGTCTCGGAGTGTATGCATGTGCTGTAGAGGACATGTCACTACTCTCGTGGGTTGTGCGTATTTGAGAGACGTTTCCAGTGCCGAGTGAGCGAGCGAGAGAGAGAGAGAGAGAGAGAGAGAGAAAGAGAGAGAGAGAGAGAGAGAAAGAGAGAGAGAGAGATAGTAGTAGTAGTAGTAGTAGTAGTAGTAGTAGTAGTAGTAGTAGCAGTAGTAACAGTTAGTAGTAGTAGTAGTAGTAGTAGTAGTAGTAGTAGTAGCTAGTAGTAGTAGTAGTAGTAGTAGTAGTAGTGGTAATAGTAGTAGTAGTAGTAGTAGTAGTAGTAGTATTAGTAGTAATAATATAATAGTAGTATTAGTAGTAGTAGTAAGAGAGAGAGAGAGTGAGTGAGTGAAAGAGAGAGAGAGAGAGAGAGAGAGAGAGAGAGAGAGAGACGAAGAGCGTTAGCGAGGGCCAAGTTTTTTTGTGGGACTGACAATGTTGCGACCTCGACACATACGTAAAGAAGACCGGAAGGAAAGCGTAGACTCAATTTGCGATCACGAGATTTCAATGAACAGAGAAAAAAAGGACAGAGCTTTAATAGCTGGGAAAGTTTCCGCATCGTATTGGAAACTAGTGATCATGAGTACTGACCGCGATCGTACGCGTAGTCAGAATGAGGAAAATTTGGCTAGATGGTCAAGAGCGAATTGCAACACGGGTCAACATGGTCATGGTTTGCAGAAAGACATGTACGATCGTGCGTCGTTAAGAACTACATACACACACACACAGTGTCACACACACGCAAACACACACACACACACACACACACACACACACACACTAGTTATTCGAGATTGAAAGGCGCCGGCAATCGTATGCCATGGCCATCGTATCAAGTCTACGGTATAACAAGTCGATAATGAGATCGAGTCGATAAATGAGATCCAAGGAAGAATAGATAGACGGAGAAGCTGTGTCGTTAGTCTAGTTAGTCGAGATTGAAAGGCGCGCGCCGGCAATCGTATGCAACCGTATCAAGTCTACGGTATAATAAGTCGAGAATGAGATTGAGTCGATAAATGAGATCCAAGGAAGAAGAGATAGACGGAGAAGCTATTTACCGAGTCTGGTTCAGCGGTCAGACCCCTATCACATTATTTAGTAACCAGTTGAATGCTTAATAGAAAATATGAAAGATCAAAGGACCGTTCCTACGACACTCGCTCCCTTTCTTGCATAGAAAGACAATCGTATGTCTTTAGTCGAGATTGAAAGGCAATCGTATGCCTTGTCTACTACCGCGGAATTGAAGGGCAATCGTATGCCTTGTCTACTACCGCGGAATTCGAACACGATCTTAGGATGTGGAAAAATCCACTCCTGTAATGGACCTATTCCTCGTTCGCTCAGGGTTGGCCAGGACGACAATGTCACTGTTACCTGTGACATGTAGCCAGGGGTGCTTTTAAGCGCTACGTGCTGTGCACTCCCCACCGTCCTCCCTTCATAGCGAGAATGTGCGGTGTTCGCACTTTAGTTAGAGAATATTGGTAATACGAACCAGAAAAAATGACAATAGCTAAAGAACAGTTCGTTGGGTAATACCTGTCACTCACGGACCTAATACCTTAGACGCCGGTTTGCTGAGAGACTCCGTTAGAAGCCATGATACCAATCGACACTTTTAATCCGCACGTAGATAGCAGAACTGACAAACTCAAAGGTAATAATGAAACTGAAATAAAGTCCGCACGACTGTAATTATTCATATGTAAATTGGATGGATTTAGTGCGGTGGCACACGGAACTTAACGAGTTCTGATTATTTTTTAGTATTTTTTTTTTGTTGTAGAGATCTAAATCAGATGATTGGCTTGCCATATTCAACTCAAAAATTAAATTTGAATTTGAAATATACGTAACGGTAATATTTTTGACTATTTCATAATATAATACTAAAATGTGATTTTTTAATTTTTTTGATCAGGAAAGTATGGTGCGCAACCCTACACTTGTTAAGCTTTTATTTAGTGAAAACCACATGATTTTATCTGTTGTAATTACTTAGTTCTGCGTACCATCCGGCAAGACGTTCTGACCATGTTTTTTAGTAAAAAATGCAATGAAATTCCCCGGCTTCCACGGTGCGTCCTGGCCCGGCCAACCTAGGAAAAAAGCACAGAGGGGAGGGTTCCCTGAGTGCATCAGATATCTCTTAGCACAAGACATATCATAGCTATCTAAGTATATACATAGTAACTTTGAGTGTTTTTCATCACTTGTATAAAATATCTTTTGATACTTTTACTTGTAGGCTACAAACTAGCTAGTAGAAAATCAGCTATTTTTTCCTTGTCGAAACATGAAAATCTATATTTTGTAGCTTAAGTATTATTTCTTGCACAGATGAATAGGTGAATCGTTTTGTATTATCATTAAACGTATTTCTCCAACTTTGTGTTATTTGTAAATGTCTGTGGAAGGCAAAAACTCAAAATCACAAAACCAGCATTTTTATGGTTTTGGGGACATATACATTTTAGTATTCATCAGTTTTAAGAATTTTAAGTATTGGAATCGTCTTTCACAACCATAAACTAAAGCTCCACCAAAGGATTTTTGTTCATTTTGCCTAGAAGCTACAAACCAAAAAGTGGGTTTTCACAACTTCACGTGTCTGACCTACACATGCCTGTACATTTTTTCCTGGACCTTTCTCCTCCAGTTTTTTTAGTGTAATCATGTCTCCCTGACATATACTTACGATAGATACAAAAATATTGAAAAAGGGATGTGTCTGCTTCATTCCTGGAGGCAGGTAAGTCCAAGATGTCGGAATGTCAAAAAAGTTTTGACTAGTTTTCTTCTAGGTTTCATGTATTTTTTAGCTCCCCTTCCCCCAGAATTCAAGCTATAGTGTATTTGAACCCCCCCCCAACTCGTTTATGAGCTATAGGAGCAGTAATTCCTTTCATAATAAATTTTTGTTTGCTTTTTTATTTGCCCTTGAGGGACTGTTTTCCAGCCGACACTGTGTTTCTCAGAGATATTGAAAATTTTCCGAAATTCGATTAAATTATTTGTTAAGACGTATTGTACAACGTTTCATAGTTCAAAATCTAATAAAATAACAACCAAAGACAGATTCTTTAATCATAATCGTGGTTGCAGACCATTTTTTTACCACATTGAATCAGCAAAAAAATGACGGCCCGACCTGTCTTTTTCCGAATTTTTTTCCACACGTAATGGTGCTTTTTTACACAACTTCAATTACAGATTTCTCAAAAACTATTAAAAATAAGGATATGCTCACCATAGTGAAATATTTCAAGAAATATATGAGGAATCCTATGCGCAAATAATCAATTCAAAAAAGTCAAACCCCTCACTAAGGAACTTTCCCTTATGTTGAATTTACATATGTTACACAATGATTAGTGTCCAATCCTGAATGCCAATATGACCGTTACGTCCGTTACAATTATTGACTAGAACTATACGGATAAATTACTTACCAGTCACAAAGTAATCACTAAAAGTAAAACGTAGTTGTCCTACCAACGCTCCCCCCTAGTTCTATGTCGATAATGCAAGTCATAAGTAATCAATACATTTACAATTAATAACTATTGCATATTACGATAATTGCCCTTATTTCAGGTTGAAAAACTGAAATGAGAGTTACAGTTTGACAACCTCAAATAATAGTTAAGTCTCAAAACTGAAAAATTACCAATGCTGTTCTAGTCCGCCCGCCTTCGCTTCATTGCCGTAATGGTATCTCGTAATGGCCTCTATTTCAGGTTGAAAAACTGAAATGATAGTCACGGTTTGACAACCTGAAATAATAATTTCGATACGATTAAAACAGTAGCAGTAGGTCCTTACAGTATGACCTCTTGATCACGGGAACTGAATTACATTATTGACTCCATAAGTCCAATATAATTAGTTAAATTTGCCATTCCGCCAATACAAAACTACTTCCGCCGAATTCCGCTCTGTCGGCTGATGTACTATCCCCAACGATAGCTCAATAGAAGAGTAAGTCGGTAATATAACCAAACACAGTCCTCAAAAAGAGAATGATGTTTATATTAGCTCAGTGACGCAAAGACAAAAAGCCGCCAAAAGACCAGGATCAAATTTGCATTTCAGACGTGTCCGGCCAGACGAAATCTATAAATAAGTTTTTTACCGGATAATTCGGGGGGTGATGTCCACAGTACCCCCTCCCAGTTTTTTATGGCGGAACTTCGTTTCCGACATAATACGCTTTGAACTGATTTCTTTTCTGACTAAGATTCGTTTAGAGTTATGTATGAAGATACATCAACCCACGAATTAGCCGTTATAAAACAACAATGATACTTGCCCCGGTACCAATCGTATATATACTCTAATATTAAAATCTTCCTCTTTCTTCTGTCGATAAGATATTTGTGCAGTATGTCCAAGTATAATGTTTTATAGTTGAGTAATAATGTAATGTCGCCATTTCCATATATATGTAATAACCGGTCAACTACGAATTTCTTCGAAAAGTCGGGCATCATCAGCACGAGTCCGCCATCCTTCGGATCTTTATAGATGAGATCTTTGAGCGTGTTGTACGCTTCTAAGGCTTCATCATCCCACTTCTCAAAATCACCAAAGTCGATCATTCTCTCCAACTTAGCCCGAGTTGCACTCCAATTGGGTATGAACTGGCTGTAATATTGCGCCATCGCAAGAAATGAGTGCAGCTCTGTGCGATTCTTCGGCCTCTGCCGGCTCATGATCTCCTCCCTCTTCTCGTTGGATATCGAGACTCTATTGTAAGAGATTTCGTACCCCAAATGTGTCACGCTTGTCTTTGCGAGTTGACATTTCTTCAAATTACATTTCAGGCCAAATAGTTTGATAGCCTGAAAATATCTGTTAGATGGTCGATGTGCTCTTCTATCGTATTGGAGTACACGATAATGTCATCGATGTAACAAAATGCATACTCTCCCGCCTTCTGTCCTCTTCTCCTCATGAAACCTCCCTCTGTCTGGTCATTATATTTGCTACTCAGCATGCTTTGCATCGCTTTCTGAAAGAGTCCCGGGGCCTGTTTGAGTCCCATCGGAAGTACTTTCCACTGATATACCTCCATTCCTACTACAAATGCAGTCAGCCATCTGGACTTTTCATCCAGTGGAATTTGCCAGAAGCCATTCTTCAGATTAATGACTGAGTATAGCTTGGCGTTCCGCAATACTCGCCTTCCTTCTTCAAGAGTAGGTAATGGATTTCGTTCCTCCTCTAAAGTTTTATTGACGCGGGCATAGTTAACCGTTAAGCGCCATTCTCCTCCCGATTTAGGCACGTCTCGGTTGGGAAACTATCGGAGATGTCGATCTCTCAATGAAATCCTCATCGAGTAACTGCCGTGCTTGTTCTTCTGCGATCTTTGCTTCATGTATACTCAGATTTGCCCGTCGTGGCGCCGGTGAAGGCTCAGCACCTGGTATTTTACAAATAAACGCGGTGAAGTCTTCCGGCTTGACACCTCCCGCTTGAGGGGGGTCAAAAATCATTTTGTTCGCCTTCAATCTCTCTTTCAAAACCTCTTTCTCCTTCTCCGTACCTGCTCCTCCTGCCAATTTCTCGTCTATCGCCGCCTTAAACTCCTCCTCTGACATTCTCTTGTGATGCTTGAGGGTGCTCCTCCAAGCCCAACTCTTCTTCTGATATATCGTCCATTCCCGTTTTTTCATATGTGGCAGTGTCTGGTTCGTCGTCCTCCGCCAGACCTACCAACATATCTATTAATCTCGCATATTGCAACGGAGCTTTTCGGGTGTAGAAACCATCGAAGCATGTGAACGCTTGAGGAATCAATTTCAACTTGTCCTGGTCTCTGAGCTTCCGCTTGTATGCACTGCTCTGCTCACGAGTCCCGAGACGACAAGCCACCACTAAGTGTTGCTTCCGTGAGGGCACCGGTATCGGATGATCAATAAGCCGGTCCCGTATCTCCTGCGCCCATATCGCCTTCTCATTGTACGGGAGTATGACCGTATATGGTTTATTATTTTCAAAAAGAGTGCGCAGGCACTTTTTCACTTCTGTCAGTGAGCGCGGCCACGTAGGCTCGTCACCCCAGAATTCGGTAATAAAGCTTTTAATATCTTCTGGAGGGATATCAGGGAGTCGTCCCCTTCTCCTCGGTATAAACTCCTGTCTGTCCTTCTCTTCCACCTTTACGTGAAAGCAATACCCGTTGGTAATATATACATCGGCCCCTGCTCCTTTTTCAAATCTCGCCAACGATGGGCACCTTTTTCCCATGCATATAATCTCCTCTTTCCTCTTTTCAATGAGATCGTCTATCGACTTTTTATCCCATTGTGTAGAGACTGTAGCCGTACAGACCTCCGCCTCTCTCTTGCCTGACAGGTTTGAACCATCTTTAGACACCGCGTCCGTTGGCATATATGCCTCATATGCGTGTTTAATGGCCACCTGTTTCCCTTCCGCTACCCCTAGGTGTAGGGCCTCGTATGAGTCAATAGCATGGAGAGAGTCGACAGTATATTCTTCTCCTGGCTCTACGCCGTATATGACTCTTTTGGCGGCGCAATCAATCACTACGTTCATTGTCGCCAGTTGGTCGTACGACAAAAGAACAGATCCGTGGTATTCGGGGACAACGTACAAGTCCACTCGATATACTCGTCCGGATTTCAATTTAAAATTTAAAGTGATGATGCCCGTTATATCCGTCCGACTACTAACTCCTTTCAAGGTGCCAGATGATTTTTTCATATTAGTTTGTAACCACGCATGGTGTTTCGTAGTAAATTTCCGGCCGACAATATTAATATTCGCCATAGTATCATTACCAACGTTTATAAAGGTATTTAATGTTTCACAAAAAAGGTTCGTATAGCATAAAGCGTCTGGCCGGTGACTTTTTAAGGCCAATACAAGGAGCTTGTGTTCTAAAATCTGTATCCTTTTCTCGAGGTTCGCCTCCTCCTCCCTTTCCGCCGTTTTTGTAATGTCTTTTTGGGTATTGTTCACAGGCGAAGGATGATTGTCCTTGCTTTCTCTGTTTGAGACCGTGAGGAGAGGTTGATGTCCTCCATCCTCCTTGTCTATTGTCTGTCTCGGCAAGTTGATAAGATTGATTGCCGGTTCTATTCTTACTTTCTTCGGCTGTGGCTGCGACAGGCCCGACTGCTTTCTCTTTGCCAGCGCTTTACTCGCCTGCCTATTAGCAGCATGCACTGTTTGTTGTCGTGATGGGTGTACTGGTATTGTATTACCTTTGAGTTGGTCTGTGGCCTGCTGTGGGCTCTTAGACTCACTGGTACCCTTGGTTGGGACCTGGACAACGGTGTATCGTGCAATGTTTGTTGTTCTGTTTTCTCCCTCCTTCTCTAGTCATTGAACTACCTCAAATCTGTTACCTGAGTCGGCATCAGTGTCGGTAGTGGTTGCGCCTGATGTCGCATAGGCCTGTGGTGCTGAGGAACTCGAGCTTGAGCTCGAGCCGTCTGCCCAGCCCCCATCTCTGTGGTACGGGCGCTCTGCGCTGCCGTATCCACCTCGGCCAACCCATCTTCCTCCTCCTCTACCTTGAAATACACCTCTTCCTCCTCCTCTTCTCACAAATCCTCTCCCCCCCCCCCCCCCGCGAGTGTATGTGCCTCGTGCGAAAGGGGCTCCTCCTCCTCGATTGATTCCTCTCCCTCCTCCTCTTCGTGTTCCACCTCTTCCTCTACTTGCGGCTTCTATGGCTGCCGTCTTCTGATCATCTCTAGCGAAAAGAGAATTGATCGCGTCAGCTAGTTCGTGGTCATGGTCCGCGACATCCTGTAATTTCCACCCCTGATCATTGCGCAGTCGGCGCAGAACGGCGACGGTGTTGGTTTCGTCCGACCGTACGTTCTTGAGGAGTGTGTTTCGGATGCGGGTGTCCTCGACATCGTGGTTGTACGGGCATTTCTTATTTGTGTGTTTGAAGCATTGTGCCCGTGCCCACCAACGAATACAAGGTGTGTTAGCTTCACGACTGTTCTCTCTTGGTCGCTTTCCTAGAGATCGTTGCGTATGTGCGGCTTGCGGTTGAGCAGAAGCCGATGCAGAACCGATCAAGGATGCTGTCTGGCTGTCGAGCATCTGACAAGCGGTCATTACTTCGGTCCACAACATTTTTGGGCTCACGGCCTTAGTCGTGGCCTCAAAGACGCTCATCTCCAAAAAGTTCAAGTGCTTTACCTTGTCGAAGGTTTTGCAGTCTTGCATGAGCAGTGTGAGCTTATTTTTGTTGTAGACGTGCAAAGCACTGAGGAAATATAGGAGTATGGCTTTGTGGTTATAAAAGAGAGTGTACTGGGTGCCCACATTTGTTGAGACAGATGCAAGCTGAGTGACAGACTGCAACTGCTCCGATACTAAGTCGAAAATTTCAAACCCAATCAATGTGCCCGTGCACAAGTGTTGGTATCCACTTGCCTTAAAGTATCGAATGAGGGCAGCAATGGCCAGAGTACAACTCATCTCTGCATGTTCACCTTTCCTTGCTAGCTCCTCCTCTCCTCTGTACTTCTCGTAAGTTATACGATCAAAACCAGCTCCAAGGAGGGATCGATCACAGAGATGTTCTAGGACTTCATACTCCTGCTCCACCTCACACGGGTTTGCTTTTGCTGGAAGCATCTGTCCATCTCATTGAACTTAGTCATGAGGGTCTTCTCTGTGTCAGCCTCATTGGCAGTGATAGCATAGAGCTTAAGGCCCCCTCCCCCAATTTGATTTTAGCTAGGGCTGCCTGCCGCGCCTGCTTTTTCTTCTGGGAGTCAGTCAAGTTAACTACTGTTCCTCCCCCTTGGGGTCCTCCTCCTGTGGGTCCTCCTCCTGCTTTCTTGGGAGCTGGGTTAGATGTGGTAGGTGGAGCCGTTGGCTGTGGAGCCACCCGTGCTACTGCCATTGCCACAGCTATCTTCTCCTTCTGCTCCTTCTCCTCTTTCTGTCTCGTCTCTTCTTCTTTCACCTGTCGTGCTAGATGAGTCACGAACTGTGCAAGCCCTGTGGCACTAGAGAGGAAGTGTGCCTTTTCTCTCATGGAAGACTTATCAGCTCTGTTATTATTTGGGATTGTTGTGAGAGGGCCTTTAATAAGAGTGTGATTCTTCGTGTGGGCTCATTGTTTCCATGTTGGTTTTTGCTCCTTCCCCTCAAAGAGGCCCTTATGGAGTTGTGTGAGGCGTTCAAGCACCTGACAAGACTGGTCAACCTCCTCGTAAACAGGACGTTGCCTTGTGTTGTCTTTCAGTGCTTTGTACATTTCGTTGTAAGCCCGTGTGAAGGCAGTTACAAAAGCCTCAAGGGCAAACTCAATGCCACTTTGGTTTCTACCTTCGAACTTTCTTTCTAGATT
This sequence comes from Paulinella micropora, assembly GCA_019918135.1. NCBI lineage: Eukaryota > Cercozoa > Imbricatea > Euglyphida > Paulinellidae > Paulinella > Paulinella micropora. The sequence continues at coordinate 42,080 of WBZZ01000413.1, forward strand.
CTTGATATCAGTGGGGACACCACAGACAGACAGCCATGCTGCAGTTGTGCGTTTATTTTCCACTGTATGATTGTGCGTTCATGAAATTCCGCAACGAGCACAGCAGCGTAGAGTGTTGCAGATATGTCGTATATGTCGCACAGTGTAAGAGTGTCGCCATACTTGATATCCTGCAATGGCACTCTTTCGTGCTCAAACCTCACTTTGTTGAAGAGAGGCTTCGCAAGGCCGGGAATTTCGATCAGGAGGTTGCTTTGACCTTGTCCTGGTCTATTCCTTTTCTCGTAAGGAATGTAGATGTGTGTTTTATAATAGGTTGGGTAGTTAAGGAAGAAGGACTCTTCATCATCATATGTAGCCAACTGTTCCAATGTATTTGGGATATTCTGGCCAACATCCTCCATCTCTCTCTGCCTCTGTCAGTGGAGAGCCTCCACCTGCACTCGCTTCTTGTGCATTACCCCCCCCCCCCCCTGTCGACTCTACATCGGCTGTATACGTATACTCCTCTCTCTCCTCTCCGTCTCTATCCCCCCTCTCTTCTGAGTACCGAGTCTCCTGCTCCTCTCCTCCCTCACTAGGACCATAATCAGTTGGTGTCACACCAGCCTGCTCATTCTCGTCTTCCATCTTATGTTATGAGAGTCACGTCTGCTTTTTTTTTTTTTTTTTTTTTTTTTTTTTTCCCCTCTGTTATTCTTATCACTCTATGCAACCTTCTTCTCCTTCTTCCTTTTCTCTGTTGAAATAGTTATGGGGCGTCAGGCCCTACACAGAGATAACCATAGCTTGGTCAAAAGAGCTGTTTTGTAGAAGTCAGTCTGTCGTCGGACAGTGCTTCGATATTTGGAGATGTGTAATCTTCTCTGGTTTCTGCAGAGAAAATGTAAGGAAAATGGTTCAGAACAGAGAGTGGGAGTGCTTTGCTCGTTTTTCCTCTGTCTGTGTGTTTGTCTGATGTTTGTTTCGCACTTGTCCTACTTGGCTTGATGCAAGCAGCAAGAGGGAGTGGAGTAGGTGTGGTCTGGTGTCTTGTAGAAGAGCACACAGAAGCCAAATGTGCACAAGGGCTAAAGGTTATGCCAGCTTGTGACAAATTGATTGCTTGTTTGTAAGTTTTTTGTTTGAGGATGAGTAGGAGTGTTTGTTTTCGTCTGATGTCTGTGCGACAGATCAGCGAAAAATAAATTTGTGCTTATCTGATGTCTGTACGACAGATCAGAAAAGAAATCAGCCTTTAGCTATGGACTCCAAATGTACTATCCCCAACGATAGCTCAATAGAAGAGTAAGTCGGTAATATAACCAAACACAGTCCTCAAAAAGAGAATGATGTCTCGTTATATTAGCTCAGTGACGCAAAGACAAAAAGCCGCCAAAGACCAAGATCAAATTGGCATTTCACACGTGTCCGGCCAGATGAAATCTATAAATAAGTTTTTTACCGGATAATTCGGGGGGTGATGTCCACACTGATGCCCTTCTTCCACTCTTGCCGCGATTAACGACCGATGGTGGATGATCCACGCGCTTCGTTCTCGCGCTCGACTTCTACTTTAACGGGGACAACGCCAAAAGATGCCGCTCAACTACCTGCGCAAAACACTGCCTGCACACTTCAAAGAGAGAAGACTCACAAAACAACAACATGAGTTGACTTTGCGTAAATTTGCGTATTTTGCGTGAGTTTGCAGACTTGAGATGTAAAATTATGGATCAAGTGTTACCATAAATTTACTAACGAGATATTCGAATTGGTCCTTAGGAACATGTTTGGTTAATGCGTCTGCTATTTGTTTCTTAGTTCCTACCTTTACAAACTTAATCTCATCGTCTCTCTGTGCATGATGAATGAAGTGCAGTTCTAAGGGTAAGTGTTTAGTACGTGGTCCTGACATTCCCCTCTCTGCTGGTAAGATAGTCTGTGCATTATCTTCGTAAAGCTCTATCGGCCCTTTCTGTGCTATACCTAACTCTTCTGTGATGTGTCTGATAGCCAATCCTTCTCGTATGCACTCTGCTGCTGCGAAAATTTCCGCGTCATTAGAACTTAGTGCAATTCTAGTCTGTCGTTTCGATAACCAAGCTACCGGGTCTCCACCCCAAAACACTATATAACCTGTACGTGACTTTCCGGTTTTCTTACAGACCTTATGCGCAGCATCTGGCCATAAAGTAATCTTGGGGTACGTCCTTCCTTCTTGTGATGATTTAGGCCCGTGAAATGCAATACCGCGATATGAACTTTTCAGATATCTAAAGATCCTACCTAGTAAAGCATAAGCAAGTCCTGGATTTACTGTTTGCATCACGCTAGCTGCATTCAGTGCTTGATCAGCATCTGGACGTGTCATCTTAGTTAGAAACAAAAGTTTACCCACCAAACTAGGAATTGAATGCTTTCTTAGAGCGCTTGTTTCTCCCATAGGTTCGGGCTCATGTTCTGCACTAGGAGTGCTTACTGGTCTAACATCTGCATATTCTACATCCTTTAAAATCCGTTTCTGATACTTTTTCTGATGCAATAAAATGAGTCCTCCTTCCTGAACTATCTCTATTCCTTTGAACTCTTTAGCCACTCCCAAACGCTTAAGAGGATAAAACTTTTCTAGTTTACTAGCGAAACGGTCATACGCTTGTTCGTTAGGAGCTGAGAAAATAAGATCATCTACATGGAAAATACCAATGATAGCATCTCTTATCGGCTTATCTTTTTCAACGAACATACATAAATCTGAGTCTCGTAACCTGAATCCTAATTCCTCTAACTTAGGGGCTAAGATCTCATCCATCTTATACCAGCTTGCGGCGCGCCATACAGAGCTCCATCTACTATGCTCTTCACTGTCTATTCCATCGGGTGCATAAGCATCAACAGGATCATGCATTCGTGCATTCAGATAAGCATTTTTGAAGTCTATACCGTATAGCTTATGTCCATGCCATGCTGCAAGCTTAGACAAAAGAGTAATGAGCGATGCGCGGCACAGGGTACAAATAATTGATCTGGGTTATAGCTAACTCCTGGCTCTAGCATATCTCCCCGCAAAGCTGACCTTGACTTAATGAACTTACGTCCCTTTTCGTCTAGTTTGACTTTATGTACCCATGTTAGTCTCACTACGTTTACTCCTTTTTCTTTCGCTTCTTTAGGGCTTACCCACGTGTAAGTGTTAAAAGATTTTAGAGCTTCAATCTCTTTATCCATTCCTGCTTTCAACTCTTTCGCGGTTAATCCCTCATCAACGATTGCCTTTGGTCCCTTCAATGTCAGGTACAGTAACGCAGTGGTTTGATCCTCTACGATACTTTCTGCGGACATCTCGGGATGCTCTAGTTCTCCGACGGGTCTTATCCTATCTATCCGATACTTTCTAATTTCGCTATCTAACATCTTTTCTACTTGACCGTCGTCAAAGACTACGAAGTGACTGGGCTTAGGCATCTTACGGACTTTAAGTCTCTCTCCCTTCTCGCATGGTTCTAAGACTTTTCCTTCTCTCTTAACTGATTGCCGGTTGTCTCCATATTCTTCCTTTGCACATTCTTCTCCGAAAGCTACTCCCGGAACACTAACTCTCTCTCCTGTCAATGTAGCTGCTTTAACTGCTGCCTTCTTTTCCGGAGGTGGTTGTGTAACTGGTGTCCTAACCTTTTCCCTCTCACTATGTTAGCTGTTGTGACTTTGTCACTTTGCTCCCAAGTGAGGCCCTTTGTGGGTGCGTCTCCCTCAACGTACCTCCTACTAGGGTGGTCTGCTTCAGGGCTTTGCGCCTCTAACGATGTGACGGGTGTTACTCCATCATCCTTGTTGTCAGCTAGTTCTACCTTCGACTCTGATGGGAGACCGGAATCTGGACGGTGAATGTCTTTTTCTTCCTGTAACTCCTCATGTTTGTCTAACTCCCCCTCATCTTTATGTTCGGGTTCGTCTAACGGCTGTTCTGGCTGGACGGTGTCATTACTCTCCCCCTCAGATTCCTCGTCGTCCCATCTAACTTCTCTGGGTGGGTGAGCATCTTTGCCAACTACATTGTGGTTAAAGCGTACATTACGCACATTTGTGATGACCTTTCGACCATCCCAAACTCGGTATAGTTCCTTAAATACATCGTATCCAAGTAACATCACACGCTTTCCCCTATAGTTGCCTTTGCCTACCTGCTTTCCAATGTAGTTAATAATTCCGGTAGCTCGGTTGACAGAGGCAGGGTTGAAACCGGGAGACTTCGTAGTTCTTGATTGAACAGATTGTGAGATATTTACTGAGTAAAGTGTTTGCCGCCTAAACTGAGAGCGGCAAAACCATAACAGGTGACTGGCTGACAATGCCAAATGCAGTAACAAGCTCGATCAGAAATAGTAGGTTTATCAGTCCTATCGACATCAATATAATGATGTAACTGCCATATCACGAGTAACTGCTGTCAGAAATTATTCTAACCGTTATTGTGATGTAAAGCTTTCCTATGTACATTACACCTAAACATCCTATAGGCTTAAGTTGTCGGATAGCTGGCTTGTAGCCCAGACATTGCTCAAAAGGTGATGTTCCTTTCCTAGGCCCTGTCGTGGCTGGTAGAATGTTGTGCAATGTTGTGGCTGTGTGTTCCATTTCTGCCCAAAACTGGGGTGGTAAATTAGCCTCATATCGCATGGCCCGGGCTGGTCCGGCTGTGATGTCGTTGACCTTCTCAGCTATGGGACTGCCATCTTTATCACCTGGAGCACTAGTCTTCCAAATGAATTGTAGGGGTTTCCACCACTCTATAATCTCAGTTGGGACATCGAACTCGTTGTCGCAAGTGATCTGTCTGACTTTCTTCCCTGTCTGCCTTTCAAACCATGCTACCGCTTGCTTCAAACAGTCTACAAACTCGTTCTTGTATCGTAAATAATAATCTTTGATGTATCCTGAGTAATCGTCTGTAACTCAAAATTTATAGTACTTACCGTGAATTGACATTACCGCCCAAGGTCCGGAAGTATCTATGTGCAAAATCTCACAAGGGTAACTCGCTCTCCTAATTCTATTAACCTTAAATCTGGGTAACACTTTAGCTTTCCCCATCATACAGGCTTCACAAAATCTAACACTATCCTCGCTTCCTGTTAGTTTTCTACCAATTGCCTTGCCTAATGCATGGGTCTTCGGTAAAGCTTTATGCCCACTACACTGATGTATGACGTAAATGTCAACGGGCTTACCCTTCTTACCTTTCTCAGGATACATAGCGTATAAAACGCTGCCTCTAGCTTCCTCGTTCTCACTTATTCTCGCTTGCTTGCTCTCACTTTCTCTCTCTTTGGGGATTCCCGCCCCGCTTACCCCGTCTTATTCTTCTTCTCTTTCACTTTGGGGTTGTAACGCTCGTTTATGTTGAGGGGTTTGTCTTTTTCATTGTCCCAGCGATAGAGCATGCCAGGCGTAAGTCTCCCCCTCACGATCACGTCACTCTCTTTAATTCTTAATACGGGGTGCTTTAGGATTAGTAGTTGCCCATTTGGTGAATGATAGATCTGTGGCGGTTATGGTCCATGTTTCGAGTAGACATAATGTTGACTGGCACCCTGTTATCTAGCAGCATATCTTTCTTTACCAAAACTGGCTTTCCTGATCCATCTATTCTTGTCAACCTCGCTTCCCCCATGTTTTGCACCACACTCTCTCCGTTTCCGGTGACTAAGCTAACGGGTTCAATCTCTCGGACGTTGTGTAAAATGTGCGGTGTACATGCTATATCCCTGGACGATCCGCTGTCTTAAACTATCATCTTTTTCTTGCGTCCTACCGTCTCGCTATCGTCTACCATGAGATTGTAATCTTTCTCTTCATCCTCCTCCTCACTCCCTTTCTTTTGGGCTTTGTTCTTTCTTTCTCTCTCAAATCTCTCCTCGTACATCCAATCAAGCTCTTCTCGTGCCTCACAATACGATTTAAAGCTTATGGGAATTCCCGACCTCATCTCCTCGGAGGTTTTGGAGTGTTCTAGGTTTTCCGGGTCAAAGTCCTCATCATCCTCCTCCATATCTGAGTGTCCGTCTATCTCCCGTCTCTTCCTGTCAAACTCCCTCTTTCTCGCTGCTGCCTGTTCTGGACTGAAGAACTTGTATGCATCTCCTGAGTGTAGCTTCCGCAAAAGTGCGTTCAGTGTAACCCCTCTTGCTTCTACCTCATGCCAAATCTTCATAAGGTGGGGCATCGATCGCACGACGAAAAGAGCAAATTGATTGTCGTGGTTCTTAGCTAAGTCGAGTATTCCATAGTCTATTATTCCTAACAGCTCTGTGTAAAACTCGTTCTCTTTGCCGTCCGGGTCGTAACACAAACCCTCTTTCACTGCTATCTTTTCTGCTCCCTTCGTTAACGCATATAGCAACCTAGCTATTTCCGTCTTCTCAGGTCTTGGATGTCCTTCACTGTGTCTGAACTCACACTCCCACTTAGCTCTTTCCTTAGCTTTTGCACTCTGAGTGGTTCTAGCTGCTCGCTTCTCTATGACTGTCTCTCTTGTGATTTGTGGTGTGCCTGCTGCATGTTTCAGAAATCCTTCGTTCACAGCCCAAAACACATCTGTCAACAGTCCATCTGCCTCGGCTACTCTCTCTCCTTCCTTCTTTGTCATCATCACAACATCTCCCGTTTCATCATCCAAAACACACAGGTTGTTCAGCTGTTCACTTATTCTCTTAAAGTCCTCAAAGCTTATTACCTTTCCGTGTTCTGTGTCTCTTTTACTGCTCTTCCCCACAGGTGTTTCATGTGTGTGTGTCTCGCTTGTCTGCTCTGTCTGTGACCCTACACTGTCTCCTACTCTATCCAGAGGAGACGGACCTTGTGGTAGTAGCGATGGTGGCCAAGACTTGCCCTCACTTGTCCCTCCTATACGCTCATCAGCCTCATCAAATGCGATCTCTTTTCCAGCTCTAGTCCCGCCGGTCCTTGCCTCGTTTCCTGGCAAAACAGCATCATTCCGTGAATCTGTACTAACTCCTCTCTTACCAGGTTTTTTGACACTTTCCTTGTCTTTTTCTTCGATATTTGCGGGACTTAGCGAGTTTTTCTTCACGGGTTTGCCGTATCTTTTTGCGAGATTTGCTGTGCACTCGCCCCCTTTCCCTCCCTCTCTCTCAGTATGCTTATCATCTCACTCTCTGACGGATAATCACGGGAAGGGCGTGGGCGACGTGAAGGGTCTTGTGCTAGGTCAATGTCAGGGAATAATGGGTCTTGACGGGCATGATAACCACATAAGTCTGCATACACTAGCCTCTTTGCTGCCTCACCCGCCTTGCCCCAAGTCCCCCCTGTCCAAACTTAACTCCACACTGTTCTCCCTTCCAGTTCAGCCCAGTACAACGAGTGGTTAGTGGGCCTATGGTGTGACTCTTAGGAGTGAATGTAGTGGGACGTGGTGTTTCGTTCTTTGTCTGTCTAGAGTTCTGAGGGGGTGTGGGTGTCGGTTTCTCACTTTTCCGTTTCTCTTTCTCTTTCACTTGCGAGGGTTTTGGTTGCAGTGGTGAGGGTTGCACACGTTGTGTGTCTCGTGAGGTTGTGAGGGCAGGAGTGGTTGTTGTAGAGGTGTCGGGGTGTTGAGCACTAGTGAGAGTGCGAGGTGGAGGGTTGTGGGGTCTGTCTCGGAGTGTGTTTCGAGCCAATGGAGCACTCGACAGTTCCCCCCCCCCCCCACCCCCCGGGTTTGCTGTCACTTTGCTCCTTTGGAGGCTCACTATCCTCCTCGCCCTCTTGCTCAGCTTCACGAGCAATAATGCTTTCCCCACTTTCTATGTTTCCCTCCATTGCTTCTTCTGCACCCTCCATCATGACTAGCCCATACTCTTCTTCTTCTGAGCTCTCTTCCCCTTCTGACTTGCCTTCTTCTTCTTCCTCCTCACCCTCCTCTCCTACTTCTCCCCTCATAAGAGTGACTCCTTTGGCTCCTTTCTTTTTAAACTGGCCACTCTTGTCTCTTTGCTTCTCCTTTGTGGAGTTAGAGTGAGCTGACTTTGGACTAGTTCGTTTGGGGCCTGACTTGTGTTTGGGGCAAAAACGCTTTGTGTGTCCAGTCTGGTAGCAGTTATAGCATGTCGCTGTCAGCCACCACTCCTGCTCTGAACGATCACTACCATTCTTGTTGCCGTTGCCCTTCCCGTTCTTAGTCTATTTCTTGTTCTTCTCTCTCTTTTCTCCCTTCTCTCCTCCCTCTCCCTCTCCAAACAGTAGATTCGCTCCTTTACCCTCTCTCTTCCTCTCTTTCTCCTTCCTACGTTCCTTTGTCAGTCTCTTCTGCTTCGCTTCCCACAACGCGTAAATTTCTCTTGCCGACTCTACCATATCATTATGTGTTGGCCTGCTCGCTGCTGCTAATCTATAATGATCGTTGAGGTATGCGGGCCCATAGGCCTCATGCTCTGCTAGCTTCTCTAACAAACCATTTACTGCTTCCTCTGGCTCAAATGGCTTCCCTCTCAGAGCTTCTAGCCAAATCTTCTGCAGTAGATGTTATGTTAGATACTCATCGGGATTATCCATATCCCCTGTCGGTCTCGGTCTCATCCCTTTTTATGCTTTCTCCATGTATCTCGCCGCACCACTTAGATTACCGTATTTTGTATTTTGCTTTGACAATGCAGACTTTCTCAAACGGGCAATGAACGTTTTTACTGCGAAGAAATTGAATCACCTTAGATTCCGAGAATGCTGTTGTTACGAGAAGTTGGAACATTCTGCAGCGATGCAGATACTGCTGTTCTTCTCTGTATCTCTTCTTCTTCAGCAAATACACGTCCTTGTTGGTTCTTGTCATCTGTCTTTTCTTCTTTCTGTTCGCCCTATCCTCCAAAGCTTTCTTCTCTTCCTTTGAGAGGTCTTTCCAGTTGGCAGGTTTCTCTGTCTGTGTCGTCTGGTCTTGTGGTGTTTGGCTACTTCTCTGTCTCTGTTGTCGTGTTTGTTGTGTCTCTGTTTTATCTTCTTCGTCTGATCCTTCCGGTGTGTCCACCTCGTGTGGTTCTCTCGGTTCTTCCATTTCTTCTGCTTTTCTCATCCTGTCTCTATCAAAACCATACTTTGTTTTTGCCGCTTTATGGTATTGGAAAGCATCATGAAACATATCCCCGAGTGTTGTGCTAATCCCGTAGGCATACTCCTCTATCTGGTAATAGCAACTCTGTATCGTGGCTTCTAACGGAGTCTCTCAGCAAACCGGCGTCTAAGGTATTAGGTCCGTGAGTGACCGGGTATTACCTAATCAACGGTTATGAGCCGCTGGGGAAACTAATTTCGGCACCATGCGATTAGTGTCCAATCCTGAATGCCAATATGGACCGTTACGCCGTTACAATTATTTACTAGAACTATACGGATAAATTGCTTACCAGTCACAAAGTAATCACTAAAAGTAAAACGTAGTTGTCCTACCAACGCAGTTCGTACGTAAAAAGAGACGTGGGTGGTGGGAAATAGGCCCCCGGGTTGGCCATAGGGATCGGTTCGACAGGTAGACGGCTAGAGTAGGAGCGAGATTCAGAAATTGCAAGGAGCTGGGCACGGTCCTCCTTAATTGACAACTCGACGGTCCTGTCGTAGGCGTTGGAAAGGAAGAAGATGTATTGGGCGTGCTGACATCGTTGTCACAAACATTATGTGGATTCAAAGGGAAGAGAAATCTGGGACGGGACGATCAAAGAGGATGACTATTCAAGAGATCCCAAGAGTGGTACTTAATGCTCCTTTTGATCTGACACTGGATATGCAGATTGGCAGAACGGATATGGGATATTTTGTTGGATTCGGATTTCCCCTTTGAATATGTCGGAGCCCCACCTTATGACAAGGTTACCAGTCTCAGGAAAGAAATGTAAGAAGCTGAAGCTTGAAAAAGAGACAGATACCGGAAGGAGACCAGGAAGACCTAGGAAGGCTAAAGAAATTCACTAAGGAACTACAAATATTTACCTTTACCTTTAATAATGATCGATTATTTACAATGCAATACAGCGAAATCCAACTTATTTCTATTTTTACCAGTAATTTCCCTTCCCAGGTGCACCTGACCATTTCCTTTTTACTTTGACAATTTCCTCTTTTACCCATATCAACTTGTATTTTTCTCTCACTGGCCGTACGAACGAACCTTCCACTCTAACATAACTACATCCGTTACAATACAACCAAAACCAATTCCCTTCCACAGACTTCCCTTTCAGAACCTTCAAAGTGAGCACAGCTCGCACGCACTAATGAACATACTTACCCTGCCCTTTACCTTGCCCTTACCCTTAAACCAAAGACGAAACCCTACATTTACTTGTACTGCAAAGCAAAGGGGCGAGCACTGTCACTCGTGGTCTGGTAAACACCTGTTAATAAATAAATATTCTTGGAAGTATTCTTGAAAGACGGAAAGCATCCGAGAGATGAATCCGAGGAAGCGTGGTCGCGTTTAGCAGCTCATTTTCCTAGCTAGGAGGACCTAAGCAGGGAACTTGAAGTAGCATGACTCCCGCCGCTTGTTCTTGGGACTCGCGGCAATTCTTTTTGGAAACGGTAATCACTGATGATATTATACATTAATATAAGTTTTATTTCTGTTCATTGTCACATTGTTGAAATGCAGGCCAATGATTAGGTACTATCCTTTTGGGGGGACAAGTCACCGTCAGACGAGTCGTCTCAAGTGTACAGTTCAACTGAATGGAATAAGTTAATGTTCTATGCCCAATAGAGTGAACTCGATCATACTTTGCTCACGCAATTATTATCGGGGGGGCTGCGGCTCATGATCCGAGTAGTATCAGGCGGATGATAAGACATAAGGAAATAACTTGTCGTGATGGGTTAGTTTTATCATCTTTTATCTAATCATGAGTCTTTTTCTCTCGAGTCGGATCAGTATTCGGAGGGGGGGGGGGCCGGGGCGGGGGGGGGGGGGGGGGGGGGGGAATTGTTACCTGCCGTCCCATCATCAACAACAATATTTTAAGTCCTGAACTGGCACTTTGAAATGCCTTTATTTAAGGAACTTGAACTCATCCGGCCTAACGTTGTTAATTCTCTGTTTTACTCCGCCCCTTTTTACACGAAGGTACAGGGAAGACAGAGGACGATCTCATTAAAGTCTATATCGTCATAAGACGATTATGGCGACCCACCCGGTATTAATATCAATATTAATATCAATAGCATTACTCTATGTTCCGGTCTGTTGGTTTTCCTAGTCTTGGAGATTACGGAGTCCCTCTATGTTAGGGTATTCCTCAGTCTTCATGTCGTTAGTTTAGTTGTTTATTATTAAATAACTATTCACTGCATGAATATTAATAACATAATTTATTAATATATATCTATCGTCTTAGTCTAAGAACGAATCATTGTCAATTTCACTTTTCTTTAATTAGCGATTCAGCCGAAGCTTCATCTAGAGCGAATGTAATTCCAGCACTCGCTGTCATCATGATGCGTTAAAGTTTCTGAGCTATCACGTAGTGACATCAATATTTTCAATAACCCCCATGTTTGTTGAGCATATGTAAGTCTTAGATACTGATTAATAAATAAATATTCTGTCTGAAATCTGCCTTGATGACAATTTCTGTGTACATGCCACAGGTGCTTAAAGAAGGGCGCGATTCATTACTTGACAGTCTTAGTCTAAGAACGAATAGTTGTCTATTTCACTTTTCTTTCATTAGTTCAGCCAAAGCTTCATCTAGAGCGGATTTGACCTGCGTACAGCAAAAGAAAAACTGGTGAATGTTTCAACAAGGAGATGACAAAGGAAGGAAAAAGCGCGCAAACGAAAAGGACCGCTGTCGTCGTGCGTTCGCTTTCACCCTATTTCAGAGAAACTGAGTGACTATAACAAAAGTGCATGTTCATCACCTTGCCACTTAGAGCCTTGTGGGCAGCACCGCCCATGCGCTGCGCCGCTCGCCGCCTGCCGTATAAAATGTGTCATCAATATCAATCACTAACTGCAATTTCAAACAAAACATGTTTTAAGCTCAGACCAACATACATGCAGACTTCATGCTGCCACATCAAATGAAAGAGCACATATTTTAAATATAAAGGAAATGATAAATATGCACTTATTACATATATGCATGTATATGTTTACGTATTAAAAAAAAAAAAAAAAAAAAAAAAAAAAAAAAAAAAAAATTGTGTGTGTATATCGAAAAGTGCACAAATATCAAACGACCTGCCGATGATGTTCTCATCGGACAGCACCAGCTCGAATCGATACGGCGTCCTGATGTAGTTCAGCGTCTGTTCTCGGCCCTCCACCTACACAACCATACGCCTGTTTCACCCGAACACTGTATAACGCCACGCCTGCGCTTACCAACACACTCGCCCCGTCGTCCGCCATTTTTTGCAGAGCCCCTCGCACAAACAGAATAACCTCCCCCTGGCCAACACAGCAGTCACCAGTACAGAGCTCACTCAGCGACAAGAATCACACATCCACGCATACAACCCCGTCAACATCATATACAACTATCACAAATCCCTGGCACTTCCGGTCAAACAACTCCTAAGAGCGCACTCCATCGCAACCCCTCCTATCGAATCTACTGCTTCTCAGCCAACCTGCGTGACACGCGCCACCGATGGAATGTTGGAGCCAACGCTCTGTGACACAGCCAACATCCGTAGAACCATGCAAGCCTAAGGCGCACTTGTGTCTGTGCCTGCACACTGACCGCTGCTTTCAGACTGGTGTTTTGAATGTCCTTCACCTGCAACCCCAGCGCAGTCACATCGCCCCGTCAGCTCACAGACGCACAACTACATGGCTTCGTGCAGAGCAAGAGCGAGGAACTTAGGGACCAGAGCAGTGATGCCTAGGCCTTCCACCTTGACGTCGAACTCCTTGCCATCGTGCTTGTCGAAGGAGAGCTGCACCATAAACACAAACAACAACACCCCAGGGGACACACACATTGCACAGTTCATGAACAAAGCAAATGTGAAAGAACATAAAAGAAAGGTCAAGCACAAAGAGAATGATTGGAAAGAACAAGGACAGAAACGAACCTGAGCCGCAGGGGCATGTGTGTGTGTGCAACCCAAACAAACAAACAAACAAACACAAGGGCGCGGACAACATGCACGCAGAGAAAACAGCATGAGCAGCACTCACCATTCCTAAGAAGGTTTTGAGGTTCTCTGGTGTCAGCGCTTCCTGTGTAACGCAGATGCCATGCAGATTCAACCACCTCTTGCGCCTTTCGACTCAACACCTGCTGAGCTCTTCAGATCCTGCTCCTGTCTTCCCTTTTCCTGCTTTCTTCTTTCTTCTTAAAATTTTTCCACCTTCATTGTTCTCTTCTGCCTTTCTCCCTGTCTTTCTTTCGTCCTTTATTGCTTTTTAATATCTTTCTTCCTTATTTTCTTCTTTTTTCTTTTCTTCTTTCCTGCTTTATTTATTTATTTATTTATTTACTTATTTTTATTTATTTATTTTCTTCTTTACTTACTTACTTGCTTACTTACTTACTTACTCATTTATTGGTTGGTCGGTTCGCCTTCTTGTTCTTCTCACCCTTTCTTTCTTACTATCTTTTCTTTTTATCTTTCTTTCCTTTCTTTCTTTCTTTCTTTTCCCTTTCTTCTTTTCCTTTTCCTGCTGTATCTTATTTCTGACTGCCTGCTGCTTCCTTCCTTCTTTCTTTCTTAGCGGGCCGAGTGTTGTCACCTCGAGTGACTTCTTCTCTTGCTCTGCCCAGGTGGTGGCGAGCAAGGTCAGACATCGAAACACGTTCCCGTTCGACCTGCACCACGGTCACGGCACACACTTGGCATCAGCAGTAGGACTCCCGTCGTCGCTTTGGCAGCAGCCCCAGCACGCGCCACACTCAACAACACACGGGCGCTCCTACCAAGTTTTGGCGTTCGGGAGCTTGGCCTTGAGCGCCTGGGAAACACGCATGGCGCGCGCCCATGTCAACACGCAGTTGCAACACACTGAGCCAGGTGTGCCATGCAGGATTGGTCGGCGCGCAGTCGGCGAGCGGCAGGTCAGGCAGGTCAGGCATGTCTTGAAGAGAAATACTCACATGCCAAGGGCGCGTATGTGGTGAGGCATGTCTTGACGAGCAAATGCCGCATGCTAATGGCCTGTGTCTGTGTGTGTGTGTGTGTGTGCGTGTGTGTGTGTGTATGTGTGTGTACAAGCCCGTCTGTTTTGCTGCACTTGTACAACAGAGCGAGGACGCAGATGACCTCCACAGTGGTGCCCTTCCCTGTGCCAGACAGACCCTGCGGCAGGCAGACACACACACACACACACACACACACACACACACACACACACACACACACGCATGCACGCACGCACGTGAGTACAGAACCGCTGCACTGGCAGAGGCCGAGAGAGCTCCTGTACCTGAAGCACCATCACGCAGCCTGTTTTTGCTGCTTCGCCCAGCCCTGCGATGATCTCATCTGCAGAGCCAGGGACAAAAAAAAGCAGGAAGAGAGAGAGAGAGAGAGAGAGAGAGAGAGAGAGAGAGAGAGAGAGAGATAGAGAGAGAGAGAGAGAGAGAGAGAGAGAGAGAGAGAGAGAGAGAGAGAGAGTGCGCGCGCGTGTGTGTGTGTGTGTGTGGGGGGGGGGGGAAGAAAAAAGAAAGAGCGAAACAAAAAAGAAGGGGAATTTTGGATACATGCGCAGAGATGCTCAACTCTACACATACGCTTTTTCATGGTGGGGTAAACAGGCAGAGGATGAGAGTAAGACAGAAATGGAACCTGCCACTTTGGTCGCTGCCTTACCCATCACATCCACCTGAAGAACGCGTGCACGATAGAAACAGCGCCCACATCGCACGTTGTACAGGCATACACAGCACAACAGCACTGGCACCTTGGTGACGGGCTCCACCTTCACATCCTTCTCTAGGACACCTTTCTCGATCGCCAACACGATGCCCTGACCAACCAAGCACCACATGGCTGTGATGGCACGCGATGGAGCGATCAGACATCCCAGCAAAGAATACTCGGACAGAATCTGCAAACCTCTTGCAGCTTGTCCCCGTCTTCAGCATCCCTCTGCTTGATACCTGCTGTTTCCTGTCACAATGTCACAAGCACAACTAAAGTACACACCAGGGCTATGGGACGCTAACATAAATGACACCAAAGCATGAAGCTCAAGAGGAAGGGAGCAATCATCACCTTGACAGACACAGCCTCGAAGTCCGAGTTGCCTGCACCGAGCAGCAAGACCATAGCGAGCGCATTCTCGAACGAATAAAGCGAAGAAAAACGCGAACTTACCTTTGAACATGTCGATGACCGCGGCAGAAGTCTCGCTGTTTTGCTGCAGACGACATGCATCAGGTCCATACTACAGCAAAAGCAAACGCTAAACGAAAAGGGCGCAAGTAACCTTGTTCAAGAGATCCCAAGACATGCCGGCCTGGGTTTTCTGGTCAGAGCCGCCGGCCTCCTTCACTAGCTCGGCCAAGGCGGCCTCCAGGGCTGACTGCACCTACAACCAATGCGATCCACATGCACCAACTCATACGCGCAGCTATTGAATAGCACGTGGCCGCATCAGGCGCTCCCGACAGGCAAGATCGGTAACGTTCGCGAGCCTTCGGTTTACCTGCGCGGCGGTCGCCTCCTGCAACACACACACACACACACACATTGGACTCATTTTGCACAAGTCGTTTCTTGATTTTATGTAAATAAAATTCGGCAAGACACACAGAAACACAAAACACGTGGCATGGGACTCATTTGCATGGGAGTCATTTTGGAGATATCATATCATTTCTGTTATTTCTGTGAGCAAATTTCGGCAAAACAACAAATCCTCAAGGCAAAACAATACCTTGCCGCCCAGTGCCTTGAAGGCAGATGCACCCATGCGCTGCGCCGCTCGCCGCCTGTCAGACGGACAGTTAAGAGCTCTACGCCCGCTTTTTATATCCAGAGGGCTGTCACTGATCCACAGGTGTGCTTTTGAATGGCTCGTCTTCCTCGCTTCATGCAACGGGAGTACGAATATCCCTCAGACTGTGCTGCTACACCGTTGAGCTTGGGTAGGCGGGTGTTTCTGGACATACCTGCCGATGATGTTCTCATCGGACAGCACCAGCTCGAATCGATACGGCGTCCTGATGTAATTCAGCGTCTGTTCTCGGCCCTCCACCTACACAACCATACGCCTGTTTCACCCGAACACTGTACAACGCCACGCCTGCGCTTACCAACACACTCGCCCCGTCGTCCGCCATTTTTTGCAGAGCCCCTCGCACAAACAGAATAACCTCCCCCTGGCCAACACAGCAGTCACCAGTACAGAGCTCACTCAGCGACAAGAATCACACATCCACGCATACAACCCCGTCAACATCATATACAACTATCACAAATCCCTGGCACTTCCGGTCAAACAACTCCTAAGAGCGCACTCCATCGCAACCCCTCCTATCGAATCTACTGCTTCTCAGCCAACCTGCGTGACACGCGCCACCGATGGAATGTTGGAGCCAACGCTCTGTGACACAGCCAACATCCGTAGAACCATGCAAGCCTAAGGCGCACTTGTGTCTGTGCCTGCACACTGACCGCTGCTTTCAGACTGGTGTTTTGAATGTCCTTCACCTGCAACCCCAGCGCAGTCACATCGCCCCGTCAGCTCACAGACGCACAACTACATGGCTTCGTGCAGAGCAAGAGCGAGGAACTTAGGGACCAGAGCAGTGATGCCTAGGCCTTCCACCTTGACGTCGAACTCCTTGCCATCGTGCTTGTCGAAGGAGAGCTGCACCATAAACACAAACAACAACACCCCAGGGGACACACACATTGCACAGTTCATGAACAAAGCAAATGTGAAAGAACATAAAAGAAAGGTCAAGCACAAAGAGAATGATTGGAAAGAACAAGGACAGAAACGAACCTGAGCCGCAGGGGCATGTGTGTGTGTGCAACCCAAACAAACAAACAAACAAACACAAGGGCGCGGACAACATGCACGCAGAGAAAACAGCATGAGCAGCACTCACCATTCCTAAGAAGGTTTTGAGGTTCTCTGGTGTCAGCGCTTCCTGTGTAACGCAGATGCCATGCAGATTCAACCACCTCTTGCGCCTTTCGACTCAACACCTGCTGAGCTCTTCAGATCCTGCTCCTGTCTTCCCTTTTCCTGCTTTCTTCTTTCTTCTTAAAATTTTTCCACCTTCATTGTTCTCTTCTGCCTTTCTCCCTGTCTTTCTTTCGTCCTTTATTGCTTTTTAATATCTTTCTTCCTTATTTTCTTCTTTTTTCTTTTCTTCTTTCCTGCTTTATTTATTTATTTATTTATTTATTTACTTATTTTTATTTATTTATTTTCTTCTTTACTTACTTACTTGCTTACTTACTTACTTACTCATTTATTGGTTGGTCGGTTCGCCTTCTTGTTCTTCTCACCCTTTCTTTCTTACTATCTTTTCTTTTTATCTTTCTTTCCTTTCTTTCTTTCTTTCTTTTCCCTTTCTTCTTTTCCTTTTCCTGCTGTATCTTATTTCTGACTGCCTGCTGCTTCCTTCCTTCTTTCTTTCTTAGCGGGCCGAGTGTTGTCACCTCGAGTGACTTCTTCTCTTGCTCTGCCCAGGTGGTGGCGAGCAAGGTCAGACATCGAAACACGTTCCCGTTCGACCTGCACCACGGTCACGGCACACACTTGGCATCAGCAGTAGGACTCCCGTCGTCGCTTTGGCAGCAGCCCCAGCACGCGCCACACTCAACAACACACGGGCGCTCCTACCAAGTTTTGGCGTTCGGGAGCTTGGCCTTGAGCGCCTGGGAAACACGCATGGCGCGCGCCCATATCAACACGCAGTGGCAACACACTGAGCCAGGTGTGCCATGCAGGATTGGTCGGCGCGCAGTCGGCGAGCGGCAGGTCAGGCAGGTCA
>WBZZ01000413.1:72500-75516 GCA_019918135.1 Paulinella micropora
CGACCCGCATCAAGTATAAGTCTGAGAGAGTGTCATCAGCGACATGTTGTTCCGCTGGTCTCATCAGATAGAAAGCATCTTTCACCCATGCGATGGTTGCTATCGCATCGCCTTCCTTCCATCGCTCATGGACAATCTCAACGTTTCTCGCGTTTGGGTCAGTGTCCGTCCCCTCCTCCTCCTGGTGGACGTCCTTTGATCCCATCGACCTCATCGCCTTCCTCGGTTGGTCGTTGATAAGATCATTCCGCGCTCTCCTTAGCTGCGCCTCTGTGATATTCTCCTTCTTTCCGCTATGCTCTCGCGGAGACTTAGACTGAGTCCCCGCCGCGCTTATGCGGTCAGTCTTCTCCTTACTGTCCACCTCACTCTCCTCCTTCTCAGCTATCGGTGCCCGATAAGCATCGTCTTGGTCTATGCCAGCCTCCTTGTGGATGGGCGGCATCTCTTTGAAATCGTCCTTCATCCGTTTTAACGCCTCCTCAACGGATTCATCTTCCAATAAAAAGGGATCATACTTAATCAGCCTTCTTACATTTACAATTTGCACCTTCCCTCTACCCCTGATCTTGTAGTTGAGAGGTCCCGTCTGTTCCATAATCTGATAAGGTCCTTTCCAGTGAGTGAACAGCTTAGAGCTGACTCCTTTCGGGACCTGAGGATGGTACAACAGTACAATATCCCCAACCTGAAACTTGATCTGATCCAAGTGCGCTTGTCGCACCCCTTCAGCATCAGTCTTTCGGCGCTCCGCCTCTCTATGCGCCCTGACTATTTGTTCCGCCTCCATCTTCACTCTAAGTCTCATCCCAAACAACTCATCCGCATCCGCCCAAGTGTCTTTTGGGTGAAGGAGCGAAGTCGGGATATCAGGCTCACGCCCATATACTAACTGATATGGCGAGATTGAGCTCTTCGAGCCTCCTAACGCCGTAGAGGGTAGACAGTTCATTGCAAACGCAAATGATGGTGCTGCCTCGACCCATGCTCTTTGATTCTCCTTCTTCGTGCAATACATCTTTAGCGAGGCTTTGAGGGGTCTGTGTACCCGCTCGATTTTCCCATTTGCTCGCGGGTTATAGGCAGTAACATATTGCCATTTCATCCCGTAATACTTAGATAGTTTGTCGATGACCTCGTTATTAAAGTCCGAGCCTCGATCAGAACATATCTTTCTTGGTACTCCGATCTGTGAGATGATCCTATCGATCAGCGCCTCGGCCGTCGTCTTGCCGGTAACGTCTTTGACAGGGATGATCCACACATAGTTGGTGGCTCTGTCAATAGCCGTAAGGAGGTATGTGTAACCATCCTTCGATTCTGGGAAAGGTCCCACATGATCAATGTATATAAACTCAAACATCCCCGCATGAAGAGGAAATTCGCCAATCAGGCCGAAATTTGCCTTCAGTGGTGTTTTGTTTATCTTGCACGGGATGCATGCATCCACCGCCTGATCTATCTCCTCCTTCATCTTCTTCCACCAGAATCGCCTCGCTACGAACATATGAGTTCGTTGTCGACCCGGATGCGCCAAAAGTGGACAATTGTGGGCTGCGACAAATATAAATCGTCTCAGACTCTCCGGTACCCAAAGGGTCCATTTGTCCGGCTGTGACGCATAGCGACCGTGAAGGCCCTTGTACCACAGTAGACCATCTCTCCATCCCATCTCCTTCATCTGATCTTTCATCGCTTTCGTCATCTTCAGCTCATCCGGGTTCTGAGAAAACTGTATCAGTTCCGTAAACTCCGGATCTTGAGCCTGTTGTTGCCTCCATGCGGTAGGCGAGGCTAAATGGATAGTACCATCTTCTAGCCGTACCCCGATTCTTTCCGGGTCATCGTCTAGGTCACTTCTCCGCTCTTGAGGAGGCTCCGCATAAACTTCCTGCGTCTCCTCTTCCTCTCTTATGTTCGCCTTCGCATTCTCATATACCTCATAGGACCACTCAGCGTCCTCCTGGGTATGTAGCTCACAACATATCCCGTGATCCGGGCCTTGTGGACTGTACCGTAGACCTGTGCGGTCATATCGGACTCCACTCGCCATCTCCATTGCCTCAATGTGGCTGACCTCATACACCTTGTCAGTGGACAAGTCTTCCATCTCCACCGTGGACACCAACGCCGATACTTCTGACTTAAACTCTAGCCTAGAGAGGCTATCAGCGACCACATTTCGCTTCCCCGGTAGACGGACCATTGTAAAATCGAAACAAGACAAGAACGCTTGCCACCGCGCCAGCCGTCCAGTCTGTTCATGATTCATCAACCATAACAGGTTATGATGATCAGTTCTGACAGTAAATTGAGGTCCTCCCCACAAATACTCTCTGAGCCTCTTGAGGGCCCACACCACCGCTAACGCCTCTCTTTGCCTTGTGCAATAGTTTCTCTCCGCCGCACACAACTTCCTACTAATAAACATGATTGGGCGTAATTTCTTCTCCTCATCCTCTTGTTGTAATACAGCCCCAATCGCAAACTTAGATGCGTCTGTATCGACTACGAATTGTTTCGTAAAGTCGGGCATCGTTAACACCAGTCCTCCGTCTTTCGGGTCTTTATAAATAAGATCTTTGAGCGCATGAAACGCTTGCAAAGCCTCTTCGCCCCACTTCTCAAAGTCTCCAAACTCTATCATTTTCTCCAACTTAGCCCGTGTTGCACCCCAATTGGGTATAAACTGGCTATAGTATTGCGCCATCGCAAGGAATGAGTGCAATTCAGTGCGGTTCTTCGGTATCAGTCGATTCATAATCTCCTCCCTCTTCTCTTTGGATATCGAGACTCGATTATGGGAGATCTCGTACCCTAAGTATGTCACACTCGTCTGGGCAAGTTGACACTTCTTTAGATTGCACTTCAGGCCAAAAGCTCCGATGCGCCTGAATATATCGGACAAATGATCGATATGCTCCTCCATTGTGTTAGAGTATACGATAATGTCATCGATATAGCAAAATGCATATTCTCCCGCCTTCTGTCCCCGCCTTCTCATAAAGCCACCGTC
>WBZZ01000414.1:0-30000 GCA_019918135.1 Paulinella micropora
AATGATTTAGTGAAGGTCTCTTAGCGCATTTACAGGCTCCCATTCTTCTGATGAAGAGGCAGACATATCCGACCTAAGATTTTGTTCTCTAATCGCTGCAGCCTCCCGTTCTTCGTCACTGCAAGCAAAGACCCTAGCAAACTGACGTCGGACACGAACACGAGAGGCAGAATGAGGACGATTTCTCTGATTTATGCTGGAAGCTGACAGAAGGGGACTATCATCGGAGCTAGATGAAGACGCTTTTTGTTTCTCGTCCGGTTCGGGGCTACCAATTCTCCGCCGCTTACGTAATCGACCACCACCTGCACGCCTGCGGCCACCAGCAGGTTGCTGCTGCGCCCCACCTTCAGCTCTGCGCACCTGCTCTAAATCATCAGCAAACACAGACAATACTCTTTGAACAAGAACAGGCTTTGAACCACTTCGTCGCTGGCCCTTCTCTGCCAGCCACGACTTAAGTTCTTTCACGGTAGCTTTCTTAAGACCCTCCTCAGTGGGATTTTCAGCAAGAATGGAAGTAACCCGTAAATGTGGAGCGGGAAACCTGCTTTCATCATCAAAATCGTGGTGCCTTTTTTCTTCCTCATTGAGATGCCTTGCTCCGTACCAAGCGGGATGAACGGGTGCTGCGCCCTCGTTCACAAACGAAGTCCTGGCCACATAAAGCCGCTCCTCCTCCGTCAATTTACTTACGTTTTCCTGCACCTCTGCTCGATCTGGAGGCACTCCCCACACATCCTCTGGCAAATCGTCCAGAACGCGAAAATGTGCTAGCCACTCATGCCTCGACTTATCCTTCATCGCAAAATGGCCCGGTCTGCCTGGCAAACCCCCCTCACCTTCGAATCCGTCCCAAATTATTCTGGTAAGCTGCGAATGATCAAGGACCTCATCGAACCACTCCTGCTCTTCCCGGGAGCAATACTTACCCGCTAAATACCGCACGTCCTTTTTGATTTTATCGGTCACCCACAGGGAATTAGCTAGCTTCTTTGGACGGTCGGATGCTGCACACCGAATGTACATGAGACAAGAAAAAAAGAAAGCACAAGTAAGTACCTGGCTCCTTGATGTACGGCCGAATGTCTTCACAGTCTGCAGAATCATTCACACCATGCCAATATTTCTGGGCGTCCCCCCATGTTTTCACCCTGACCCGGGGCATGTACCCGCTCTCTGAGCTCCCCGCCAAGTATTGCCAGGCCAAAGGCCTATTCCAGTACTTAAGGCTGGGATTCACGCTACCTTGGAAATACGCCTCCCAATCAAACTCTGAAGCTAAAAGCAAAAGGCAGTATGATTCTTTGTTTTTCTTAAAGCCTAACATTAGCTTGAAAAATGCTTGTGCAAAATTCGTAGTCATGAGTGTAGTGTTATATCCTAGATAGCGCAGCACAAAAAATTTCTGGTCCTGTACAGAATGGGAATGCTTAGTCACCATCCTATGAGTCTCAATGTGATTTCTCCACTTCCGTTGGATAATATGACAGAGAAACATCATAGTTGTGTCGGCAGTGTTTTCAATACCACCGTCCCAGTCAATATACAATTTCATGGCAGCTTTGGTGTGGGGGTGATAAAGTTCCCAACGCAAGAGCCAATACAAAAATGTCACATTTGCGTTAGGTCCATGAGCGATGTTGGGTAAATGAACCAGGATGAAATTTTTGTCATGTGCATACATGGTGGCGCCCCCCGCATGCAACCGCACAATATACCTACCCCTAAAGTCAGATGAACCGCGTGAGCACCAAGGCAGGTGAAAAGGCCTAGTCATGTCTATAGTCATGGACGTAACACGCTGAACATCCTTGCTCCTAATTGCAAACCAAAAATTAAACCCCTGGCATTTGCTTTAGGATTAAGATTACCCTTCCACTGCTCGCCGCGTACACCCACGGCGGGCCTCGCGGTGGATCTTATTATGAATGCGGTTATCCGTCCGCCACTTATCAGCCTCAGCTTTAGTCTTGAATCTGGACAGGGGGCAAAAAATACATAAAAAATCACACCATCACAATTAAGTTTTACCCTGCCTTGTGTGCAGCTGCAAGCTCGGTACAAAACCCACATTTCGCGAAGTCGCCTTTCCGAATCGGCTTGACCTTGCCGAACTCTGCTCGCCACACTTTCCTTACCAAACTTTCACTGGGGCCATCCGGACTGACTGGCCCGCTCAAGACCAGCTTGCGAGATTGGGCCCCCCACTCCGCTGAGACGTATGCAAAAATCTGAGGAAAATCCAATGTGTCCTGAAGGTGAAAGATACCATCTGCCACGGACTCATTCTCTTGCTCAACGAAAAACTTTTGATGGAGCAAGGTCCAACAAAGATCTTCGTTAGGGGATTCCCTTTTTCCATAGTCTTGAAAGTAGGTGTGGCCTTCCTTAACTCCCGTAAGAGCCCGTCTCACGGTTTTTTCCCCAACACCATGCAACCGTGTCCACATAGTACGGCAGATGGGGGCTCCCTTGTACCTATAAGCTACATTGCCTCTTATGTCTAGCATGCTTTCGAGCTGTGCTGCTACCCAGCCTGCTAATTCTGACCTATTAAGCTGGACTGTGTCTGTTCTAGCCTTGACTGCAGCAAAAGCATCTATCCATTTGTTGCAACGCAAATTTGTGCAGCAGCTCTCACCTATCTCCTCTTTTAGCTCTGACCAAGTGCAACCTAAGTACTTCTCAAAGCTTTTGGGGCGAATCTCCCTGCCTGCTTTCTTTCTTTTTTTACTTTTCTTTTAAATCTTGTATCAGCAGGGGTCGGTCTGTTGACTCGAGGGATGGGCAGTGCAGCAACGCAAAAGCAAAAGTGCAAGGGAGAAAGAGAGAGAGAGAGAGAGGGGAGGGAGGGAGGGAGAGAGAGAGGGAGAGAGATAGGGAGAGAGAGAGAGAGAGGGAGAGAGAGAGAGAGAGAAAGAGAGAGAGAGAGAGAGAGAGAAAGAGAGAGAGAGAGAGAGAAAGAGAGAGAGAGGGAGAGAGAAAGAGAGAGAGAGAGAGGGGGGGGGGGGGAATTTGCCTCGCTAGTTGCTATGCAAGGAAGCACTGCACAGAAGCAAAAAAAAAAAAAGCACATGTGCAAGAAAGGCTGAAAAGAATAGAAATGAGTACCTGCTAATGCAAGGATTTGCAGCACATGGCCAACTAGGTGCAGCCTAAGGAAAATGCGAGGCAAAATGGGTTTTGCCTAGCAAGTTCCAGAAGTGAATGCATGCACAAAAATGCAGTGAAAAAGAAATAGGCCACGCATAAGACAGAACAAAATGAGTAAGATTGGTTACCTGTAATGCTGTGTCTGAGCCGAAACAGCAACAGGAGGCCCCCGACTTGGAAAGTGCGAGGCAAAAATGATTTGCCTCGCTGATTCCTGACACACACCCAAGGACACGGTTTGGAACCGGGAAAAAAAGGGAGATGAAGGAGGAACGCAAATGAGGAGGTTTGCCATAAATGTTTTCCAAGAAAAATGCATAAAACAGCATGAAAAAGTGCCGAGCACAACAAAGTCCTCATATTTTCTCCCCATGACCCCAATCTCTAAAAGGTCTATAGCGACCACCGGTCGCAAAAAACTTCAACTCAGTCATCTGCCGTTCGGACTACCATTTTTCTGGCCGGACTGACTGTGACCAGTTGAACCTTTTTCGAACACCCCACACAACCAGCCCCAAAAGTCGAGTGTTCAAAGCAAAGCAAGGAAGACAGTATGTCCAAAGTAAGTCCACTTTATGCTTGCCACTCAACCTCTGCGTCACTGCACCAAGTCATTCCCTTTTTTTCCCCCTTGGCCTTTTTTGTTTAGGTTGTCACGCTTATTGGTTACAAGAAGTCAAGGATGACTGGAGACGTTTTCATCGAAGTCGACAGCCACGACAACTGGCTTCACCTGGGCAAGGCTGGACAAGGCAAGGAGAAGTTCAAGTACTCGGGGACCGTGGACGAAGAGTCCTTTCTCAAGGCAAGGAGGCCTCTGTGGGAGTTTCCTGCCAACTTCAACGACGTCCCCGCCGGGTGGATCTGCCGTTGGACGACCCTTGAGGGTGCGGAACGAAAACCCAAGGCAAAGGTAGAATGGAAAGAAGAGGGAGGAGAGAAGAAAGAAGAAAGAATGAAGAAAACAGTGAAACGATTCCACGATGAACAAGTAGCAGATCAGCCGAAGAAGAAGAAGAAAAAGACTGACAACAAAGAGGGAGGAGACAAAGAGAAAGAGAAAGTGAAAGAGAAGGAGAAAGAGAAAGAGAAAAAGACTGACAACAAAGAGGGAGGAGACAAAGAGAAAGAGCCAAATAAGAAGAAGAAAAAGACTGACAACAAAGAGGGAGGAGACAAAGAGAAAGAGAAAGAGATAAAAACCAAGACAGAGAAGAAAAAGAAACCAACACGAGAAAAATTGTCGAAGGAAGACGAGGAAAAGAGGAGGAAGCAGTTAGATGAGATACAAAGGAAGGCGGAAGCACAAGACAAGGCTAGAAAAGAACAAGCACGGAAAGAAAAAGAAGAAAAAGACAGGCTAGAAGCAGATGAAAGGCAAAGGAAACAGAAAGATGCAGAGGAAAAAGCAGAACAAAAAAGACTAGCAGACATAGCTGCAAAAGAAGAACAAGAAAGACTGAGAAATGAAGCACTGAAAGAAATAAAACAAGACAAGCCGGCCGGTACTCAGTCTGGTTCGGATGAAGTGAAAGACACAGAGAATAAGACCATTACTCCAGAATCGTCAGATTCGAAAGCGAAAAGCACGGAGGATGAAGCAGAGTCGAAAAGCAAGGTGGCTGAAGCAGAGTCCGCTTCGCAGAAGCCAGAGTCCAGTTTGCCGCCGAAGCCAGAGTCAAGTTTCCGGAGGGAGATCCTTTGAAGTCTGCCTCTCCCCCGTTAATCGATGTCGATGGTGTTGACACCGTGCCCCCCAAAGGCATTGCACCCGACGCTTTCTTTTGCCGATCAACCAACAACCATTCTTTTGACAAAGGGGACTTCTGCATAGCGTACCACCCCCCCTCCCCCCATATGAATGCACTTTTTTTTTCATCTCTCCTGTTGTTTGCTGTCAGAACTCTGTTGGAATATGCAACCCCTGGCGACAACCCTACTCGTCAGAAGATTGCAGTTCTCGCAGAGCTGAAGAGTAAGAATATGAAGAATTTGAACACCCGGCCCCGCAAACTGCTCATCACCAGAGAGGGTGAAGAAGTTATCTCGTGCGGGTCAGTTGCATTGTATTTTCTGCAATCAATCTCATTGTTATGTGCACAGGGCGGTGGTGAAGCTGTCAAAGCAATTTCTGAATTGGAAACAGAAAGACATCACTGATGTAAAGAAGACGCTTTTTATTTCTCGAAAGGTAAAGGTTCCGGGTACCAACACTACTTTCCGCCAGTTTCAGTTTATTGGTCAGAAAGCCATCGACGCCGACCGATCGAAGGCTGTCGGTGATTGCGACCCGGAGGTATGGGACCAAGAAATCACCCCAGCTTTGGCATTAATGAGTTCACCCGAACCAGATCCTACTACCGGTGTGGTACCGCAGCGGCCGCTTGACACTCTGCCACGTATATATGATTTTGTTTTCATTGATGACCAGCCTCAGGTAGCAGGTGAGTGGCCGAATGGCAGACCTAAACGTGTGGTAAAGGTGAAGCCTGAACCTACTCCGCCCAACCAGGTTCCAAGAAATTCTGCCCTCGATATCTCTGATAGTCCTTCCAATTTATTTTGATTTGTTGCAGGCTAGCAAGAAGCCGGCCAGTAAGACCAGTACCAGTAAGGCAGCGGCTGCTACTAAGGGGTCACGCAAGAGCAAGCAAGGGAAACAGAAAAAGTCTAAAGTACCTCAGTTACCTCAGTTGCCTGTTGAGGATGATGGTAGTGAGGAACACAAGCCTGAGGATGACCCCGAGTCCGATGATAGATCCAAGCCCAATGATGATCATGGACCCACGCCTGACCATAAGGAGCCACCGCTGACACTTCAATCGATCACGGGCGTTTTTGAGGCCTTGTTGAAACAGCGTCAGCTAGTGACTAGCAACCCGAATTGTCATCATTCCGCTGGACCAGCCGCAAATGTCTCTTCCGCATCCGCCACAAACATCTCCCCCGTTGATTCATATGCGAGTCAGGCTGAAACAGAGTCTGAAAAAAAAAAGCTGCAAGCTCAAGCAAATAAGTTACAAGAGGAAATAGCAATCCTTAAGCAGCAGCTTGCACATGCTCAACAAGCATCCAAGCCAGTCGTTGCAAGTGTTTTACGTACAGGTGCGCAATTGCTTGAGGAAGTAGATGAAAATGTTAGCAGCCAAAATGCAGTCACCCACTATTCAAAATCACAGCCACGCATATTACCAACTCATGCACGCCGTGAAGCAGAGCTGTGGGATTACCACCTTCTTGTCGAGCAGCAAATGCTCGCCCAGCAACATAAGTTTGCTAGGGATACCATACTGAAACGAATGTTTTATTAGTATTTTGTGTTTTCTTTTACGCTTCACATCTCCTTATTGAATTCCATTTTATTTTACCTTTTGAGCTCTCCAGTTTACTCGACTTTGTGAGTGGCAACTTGAAGTTTTTTATTCAACAGTGTTTGCGTAAAATGAAGTCAAATTTATTAAAGACTTGTTGCTAATTATATATATATGTGTGTAATTTAAATACGCTTTTGATAATCACTGAAATCAATTGTAATTAAATCTGCGCTGGAAAACAGTCGGTATTGGTTGTATTAATACATGACTTAGGGAAATTTTGAAAAAATAATGTAGCAATTTTCAACTGAAGTTAATGATCTTAATATTATTATTATTAATAATAAACTATATATATTTAGATTCTCCATGATTAATTATGAAAGAAAAACAATATATTAAGTGTTGTGACGTGCTTGCTTAATGTTTTTCCATTTTAACTTAGTGTAATAATTTTGTGACGTCACGAAAATGTGAGTCACCTGGTGCCACCTGCCACCAATATTTTCTTGTGCCAATTGCAACAAAATCATACATAAATTCATTATTTTATTAAAACAAAGTTATTCGTTGAAAATTACATAAATTTTTATGCAAAAATGAGGAGGCAGACTTGAGGCAAATATTTTGCCACTGTCACTTTTTTTTTGCATCTATATTTGCTTCTTTTCACTACCGATCAAGTTGAAAATTTCATAGTAAATTCAATTTTTATTATTTAGTAACGTTTAATTATCAAAAAAAAAAAAACATAAAACTTGCTGGAACTAATGTTTTTCCATTTTGACTTAGTGTAATAATACTGTCACCAGTCATGAAAATGTGAGTCACCAGGTGCCACCTGCCACCAATATTTTCTTGTGAAAAATGCAACAAAATCATATATAAATTCATTATTTTATTAAAACAAAGTTATTTGTTGAAAATTACATAAGTTTTTTTGCAAAAATGATGCAAAATCGAGGCAGACTTGAGGCAAATATTTTGCCACTATGTCACTTTTTTTTGCATCCATATTTGCTTCTTTTCACTACCTACCAACTTGAAATTTCATTTAAATTTCATTTTTTATTATCTAGTAATGTTTAATTATCAATAAAATACAGAAAACAAGCATAAAACTTGCTGGACTTTGCCTCACTCTTTTATCAATTTGCCTCATGCACTTGAGGCAAAAGGGACTAGTACTTTTAGGCGTCGTGGATGTTATATCACCGAATCGATCAGGAAGGGGGAGGTTGCGATCAACTGGGTACCTTCTGAGAAAAACCGAGCTGATGTTTCATCTAAACGCATCGACAGTCCCTCTTTATTCAAGAAGGGAGCAGACAGGATCTCTGGCAAAGGATCGAAGTAAGACATTCAGGAATAATCTCTTACTAGACTCAGCTCAAGTAACTACCTTTGAAATTAGGGGGAGCATTGCAGTGAAATAGCTGTTAGGTAATTTCTGACGGCAATTACTTCAAATGATATCGATAGGGCTGATAGTAATTACCAATTTGTTTAGACTAGAATTATTATAATTCTTATTGATTGGGTATAACAGTACAATTACTTAAGTCAGCCAGGCATGTGCCTAAGTATACCAGTGCTATTATTGGCGGTAAAAGTTTTTACTCAGTAAAATCTCACAATCTGATCAACTGCGATCTAAATAAGTGTCCGGCTCTATCCGGCCTCTGTCAACTTTACTACCGGAGATTTTAATCATATTGTGTCTGTCAATCTATCTAATTTCTGTTTTTCTGCCTGTATATTTGTCTATCTGTTGTCTCTTTGTCTGTATGCCTGTTTTTCTCTCTGTCTCTATGTCCTCTACAGGCCATTCACATCTGCCAGTTTCCTTTTCGAGCCTCCAGACAAGGGTGTCCTTGCGAAGCGAATGTCAAAACTCATAAGCATGTCTCCCCTTCCGCCCGAGCTGCGGTCTGGCAGCCCCATCCCATCTAGTCTTTCCACATAGTCGGGACTCACCGCTTTTTTCGAGCAGTCTACACGAACCGGCCGGCCGTCCAGCCCCTGGATCGTGAACATAGGTCCCAACCGCGCGTCTTTGAGCGAGCACGGGTGTGTGTAGATGAGGTTGGCCCCCTCGCGCTTGAAGCGGTCATGTGGTTTGTCGGTCACTACGAAGGTCACATCACCAGCCAGCTTATTTGGAAGCTCGTTACCTTCCCCCTCGAACGTGATTTTCGTACCAGCCTTCCAGCCAGGCTGAATGTTTACCTCGACGATCTTCGAATCTTCGTACACGGTGTTGGGTTGGGATGGGTGCACACGTTTGCGAGAGATCTTCAAGCGCTTCTTCTTGCCGTGATAAATGTCTTCCAAGCTAACTGGCATGTCTACTTGGACAGGCGGGACTTTGGTTGGCGTTCTTCGAGGCATTCCTGTGAAGCCATGATTGCTTTGTCCCATGAAATGCACGTCATCATCGGAGCCTGAAGAATGGTCTTGGGACTGGAAGCCTGAGAAGCCATGCGAGGCTTTTTGAGACCTGTGACCACCAGGAGTCTTTTGTTGGAAACCACCTTGTTGGAAACCACCTGGTCCGCTGCTCATGAAGGTGAAAGCGATAAAACCCGTATTTAACCGAATAAACTTAAGTTTGAAATTAGTGACCGAAAACGAATTGCGATGCAGAGGCGTGTCACGGAGATGAATCCGGTAACAATGATAACCTACTAATCAATTGACGGATAGTTCGTAAGAACAGTAATTCCGGCAGATTGATTACCGGTGAGTATTTAATCCCTTCGGTACTTCCCACCAATACGAACGGAACTTTACTGAATATCAATCAATATACACTTTACGTTATCGACGTGACACGTCACTACTATTAGATTATGGTCGACGTAATGGATGACTATTAACTGACTTTCTAGAAATGATTCCTACGTCATTGATTATCCATAAAGAGTAAAATGGTAATCGTAGTTAATAAAAGGTAAGTACTGTCGGACCATTCTGATATGAGTAAAATGGAAAAACGTTAATATCTGATTACAAAATGAAAGCGGATGCAACGCTCCCCCTTAATTCGATATTTACGTGCATTAGTGGTAAAGCGTAATGATTGTAACAACTATACTAATATTACGAGTAAATATAGAAATTTGTCGCGCAGAACGAAGTGTAACTGAACAGTAACATTGCGTGACTGCAATTAAGAAAATTTGACGTGACCTCCCCCTGAAGTCTGTATAATCGCCTTCGATTGTTAGTTTCGTGCGTGCATTTAGTACAGCGCTGTCACCGCGTTCGATTAACGCATTGATTGAAGTACGGGCCATTAAGTAGTCAATACGTCTTCAACTTCGCAAGATTGCCGCAAGTGGGCGTAATTCTTCGAGTTACATCTCGCAACGTTGAGACTCGGGTCACGAGGCGATCGTCGCGTCGGTCGTCGCCATAGGTGCGATCGATTGGGGCAATGTTCGTGCGATGATTAAGTTCGTCTTTAGCCGTCTGCAATAGTCATTCGTCGCGTTGGCCATCGGGTGGTCGATGAACGCTCTTTCATCAGCGCGGTGAATGCATAAGGGAAGCTAAGGGGGTGTCGGGCGAGCCCAATCCTTCAGCGAGCCTCAGTAACATCGGTTGCAGTTGCCGCTCGTTCTGCTGCGCCTAATTGCTACATTTATTGTATGCAACCTATCTGACTTATCAACTTTTTCATGAATTATTTTGAAAAACAGCCGTTACGATTTATGCTTATTTTCAAATAAAATTTATGATTAAATGATAGCTGAGAGGTGCATACCCGCTAATTATAGTTCCATAATGATAACTAACATACCTGATACAGAGTCATACTCACTGCCTGCCTTACAGGTCTACTACTATTGAAATGACATAGCGACTTGCATGAACTTCATAATTTTCGCATGATGATACACAAATCGAATATGTCTTATAACGATATGTAAGCAACTTTCATGAAACGCAAAATTACTACACAGAAATTGAGATTTAATTGCAAATTAGTACTATCCAACTTATTATGCAACTAACCTTAGCATAGTAATGATTAGGTGAAGTTCGTGCGTAATTGTGACTTCAAAATTTGTCAGTGATTTCCAGAGAAAATGTTGTACCGAAAGTGATGATTAGATATAAATTTCGATACCTGATGTCGTTTTTCTGGAAGCAATTCACTGTCAGAATTATGAATTTCGGGTAGAGCCGCCTGAATAATGTAAAGGTTTAGTCAAATGTAATATATGTGACCGTGGACTTAACCTTTTATGGAAACACGTTGGCACCCCCTGAACCTGACCTGTCGTGCGCGGCAGACGCGCTCTGGACCGTCTATCAAACTGCTCATGTAGTGGCTAAGACCTATCCGCTACTTACATCATTATCGTCCATACATTCATACATTTAAGTGCTTGACTTACATTGCACTATAACATGTGTGAGATGTGTGCGTGAGCGGGAGATTTCGCTAATCCCGTTCCGTGACAAATGATTAAGTTCGCAAACCGATATAATGAATACCGCTGTTACCGCTTTTATTCCATCCTTATCATAAACTTATCCAGCAAGTAATCCATTTGATCTTTTGGAAGGTACTTAGTTAATACATCCACGATTTGTTCACGGGTATCTACTTTCCGGAACTTGACAATTCCGCTACTCTCAAGTCCGTTCAAGTAATGTTCTTCCACGAGTAGATGTTTTGTCCGCGGTCCCGAGAGTCCTCGTTGCGCTGCGAGAATTGTCTGGGAATTGTCCTCAAAGACATCAACGGGATTGTTTTGCGCCAAACAGATTTCAGTCAAAATATTTTTAACCGCCATCATCTCCCGAAGAGCTTCGTTGGCCGCAATGATTTCCGCGTCATTCGACGACAACGCAACTTTGGTTTGCCTCTTGGATATCCAAGCAACGTTGCTTCCGCCGACTAAGATAACGTAACCGGTTCTTGATTTTCCCGTTTTAATCCATGCCTTATGCGCCGCATCCGGATAATACGGAAATTTGTTCAACCAATCCGGATCTTGTGCCCGATTTGAATCGCAAAGCCCGTAAGTTTTTCAGGTATCGGATGCGCTTGCCTAGGCGTGCATATGCTACTCCTGCGTCAACGGTTTGTAAGACGCTTGCGGCGTTTACAGCTTCGTCGATATCCGGTCTAGTCATTTTGGCTAGAAAAAGCAAACCTCCGACTATCTGGGGAATAGAGAACTGCCTAAGTCTAGCTGAGGCGTGCATAGGCGCGGGGTCGACTTTGGTACCTGGGGCAGCGCTTGGCTTGCTATCTGCGTACCTGAAGAACTTAATAACCTTTCTGGCGTAAGTTCTCTGATGCACTATTATCTCTCCCTTTCGCTGTTCTATCTCCATGCCTTTGAACTCCCTAGCTAACCCTAGACGTTTAATGGGGAATCGCTTCTCCAAGCTATCGCAAAATTTAGAGTAAGCTCGTTCATCGGGGGCTACGAAGATAAGATCGTCAACGTGGAACACGCCAATGATGGCCTTGCTCACGTGTACTCCCTTTTGTATGAACATGCACGGGTCGGCTTTCAAGGGCTCAAATCCTAGTTCTCTTAGAAGTTCAGCAAAAAAATCGTACCATCTCTTGCCTGCCTGGGGTGCTCCATACAGAGCTTTGGTGATCTTTAGAAACATACCTTCCTTGCACTTTTCTGTAACTCCCGGAGGGGCTCTAGCATATACCGGGTCCTTCATCAATGCATTGAGGTATGCTTTTTTGAAGTCAACGGCATAGACTTTGTTTCCTAAACTTACCGCTAGTTTGAAAAGCAACAAAACTGACCTATGATTTGCACACGGGACTAGCTGATCTCCTTTTAGAGATGGTCGAGACTTTACGAACTTTACTCCTTATCGTCTGTCTTTACTTTATGAACCCGTAATAAACCCACAGGCTTCACGCCGGCTCGTTTGACAACGTCGGCTGTTACCCATTCGTAAGTTTTAAGCTCCCTTAGGGCTTTCAGTTCATTGTCAATGCCTTTTTGCAAGTCCTTTAGCGCCATTCCTTCTTCTACTGGGTCAGGTAAGTGTATGTAAAACAACCATTCGCTTGCTTCTTCTTGAGAAATGCAGTCATCCATGTCAGTCAAGTGTTCATTAATTAGTTTCACGTAATGAGTGGATGTTTTTGACAAGTCTGTCTGTGTTCTCGTCCTTTTTCCGTGGATTATGTTTGCAGTCGATACGCTATCGCTCTGTTCCCATGTTAATCCTTTCGGGGGTGGCTTACCTTCTACGTACTGATTGGGGTCAGTGTAGTCGGCATCTGGTGCTGTGAAATCAGAGTTTGGAGTCGGGCCTATACTAACTTATTTGTAAGAGTCGTCCTGCAAGCTTTGTTTTAGGCTTAGCTCGTCGTGTTGTTCTGATTCACTGTGCTGTGGCTGTTCGGTGTCATGAGTTGGCGAATCTGGTGTATTCGTGTTCTCGTGAGTGGGGACTATGAGTGGTGTGTGATCCGCGTCGTCGTTGCCTTGTGCGTTAGTCGATGGTATTGGAGTGTCTGCTAATAGACTACCTATCTCGCTAGTGTCTTCGTGTGGAATGTTTTCGGTGAAGCTATCTTTCTCTCGCTCCCCCTCAGATTCGTCACTCCATGCTATCTCCGCTGTATTGCCTGTCAGTGGGCCTACTTTGTGCGGATTGAAACGCGCATTTCTAACTCCTGGAATCACTTTTTTATCGTCCCATACTCGATACAGCTCCCTGTGTATGTCGTACCCTACTAGAGTAACAACTTTGCCGGGCATAGCTCCCTTACCGTCTTTCTTACCTACGTGCATAACTCCTCTGCTACCTATAGTCTTGAGTTGGTGTATTGGGGGCTTTGTACCGAACAACTGTTCATAACGGGACATACCCTTTCTAGGACCAGTGGTCGCCGGAAGAATGTTCCACAAAGTGGAAGCCGTATGTTCCATTTCGTCCCAAAGATAGGGTGGAAACCCTGCGTGTATACGCATTGCTCGTGCGGGTCCTCCGGTTGTCTGGTTCATCCTTTCAGCTATGGGATTACCATCATTATCGCCAGTAGCTGCATCTTTCCATATTATGCCCGGGTATTCTCGTTTTACCTCATTGGGTGCCGTGAATTCCTGGTCACAACGGATTTCCTTAGTCCTATTGCCCGTCTGTGTTTCAAAGAAATGGATGGCCTTTTTCAGACACGCTATGAACTCATTCTTATGCGCGAGATAAAAATCAAGAGTGTATCCGGAAAAATCGTCGGTCACCGAGAATTTATACCTCTTTCCTGTTCTAGATATAGTGCGCCATGCTCCCTGTGTGTCTACATGTAGAATTTCTGCTGTCTTGGAAGCTCTACGAATGTGATTGACTGCGAATCGAGGTAGAACTTTCGATTTGCTAATCATGCACGGCTCGCATAGTGCGCACTCTTCCTTTGCGCTTTCGAGTGTCCCTTTGGGACTGACTATCCTATATCCGGCCGCTTCTGCAAATGCAGCAGCTTTTGGATAACCAAAATGTCCTATACTATGATGTAAGATGTCTATATCTATTGGTCTACGTTTGTCTGTCTTGCTGGGATACTTGACATACAATACTGCTTCGCTACGATAATCCTTATTGCTATCTTTGCTATCTGTGGCTGTGCTGTGATTTGAAGTGCTCCTATCACTATCTCTATCGTTTCTGTTTTTGGGGCTTCCCTCCCCATTCACCCCAACATACTTTCCGTCTTGGGCACACCGAATGGGACAAAACGCTGATTGATGCGCATCGGTTTATCGTCCTTAGTGTCCCATCTGCATAGCAAAGACTTTGTGAGTCTCCCCCTGACAAGTATGTCACTAGTCTCTATCTTAAGGGGCTTTTTGAGAATGAACATCGGTCCGTTCTGATGGAGGATAGCACGGTGGTGATAATGATCCATGGGACCGGTGGGGGCGATGTTGATGGGTATTGAGGGGTCAAAATAAGCTGTTTTGGCTATAATGTGAGGTTTTGCGTGTCCATCTACTCTAGCCATTTGCATCATGCCTGCCTTTTTGAGCTCTCTCTCCATTGCCTGTCTTAAACTTCACTGGTTTAACATGAGTCATATTTGTCATAACGATTCATCACGACAAATGTATTGGGACGCACCACTATCTTGGTAGGTGTGATTGGGTCTGGGCTTCTCTTTTTCGCTAAATAATACCATGGCTTTGTCTGATGTTGTTTCTTTCTCTCCTTTCTTTGCTTTGTGTCCCTCTGTAACTGAATCATCTCTAGTCTCACTATCGTCTTCTTCTTCTTGTTCATTCTCTTCATCTTTGTCTTCTTCTACATGCTCTTCATCTTCATCTTCTTCTACATGCTCTATTTCTTCTTCTGGTGATGACATTTCTAATGCTCTCAACAGTCTTATCTCGTATGAGTTCTTCTCCCAGTCACTGTCGTCATGCATCAGTTCTTTTTCGTCTTCTTCTTCTTCTTCTTCTTCTTCTTCTTCTTCTTCTTCTTCTTCTTCTTCTTCATTTCTTGTCTGATCCTTCTCATCTACTTCTTCAATCTCTTCTTGTGGTGCATCTTTGTCTACTTCCTTCTTTTGTTCTACCCTAGCTGTCTGGTTGCTGAGTGGTGGGGTAGTGAAAAGAATGCGTTCTTTGGGAACATTTGATTGTAGTGAGCTGGATACACCAGGCAAACGTGCTCTCTCTTGTGGGGTGGAATGCGTAAGTATAGGGTCTTTTGCTGCGCAAGCTTGCAAAAACTTCATTTCACAACATACCATACATCCCATGAGCTCTCTCCCCTCTCTCCTAGGTCTTGTGTGTTAAAGCACAAAGACCTAGATTGTGCAAGATATTGTGCATGGAATATGCGTGATTTCGCATGAGATGAGAAGCATTATGTGCAAAATTGTGTGAATGAGTGTGGACGTGTGTAAATGTGTATAATTTCTCATCCCTCACTCACCACCCCCAAACGAGAAGACATCATGTAAATGGGTGGGTGGGTGGGGGTTCTTGCCTTTCCTAAAACCCAAACTAAAAGCACTTTTGTATAAAACAAAAAATGCAAATCTGAGGGGGACAGGATTGTTGTTCTAATATTCAAATTTTCGAGCGGGAAAAATAGTTCCCGCTTCTTTATTTGCGCAGAGAAACTCTGCAAGTGAACTCAATTGATTGTCACTACCGGCCCACTCTGTCTGATATGGTTATTTGTGAAATGACGCTTTTGGTGCGCAAGCTTGCAAAAACTCATTTCACAACATACCATACATCCCATGAGCTCTCTCCCCTCTCTCCCAGGTCGCGAAAAAGACCTCTCTGGGAAAAAAAAATTGGCAATCCCATTTTTCCCTGCCAGGCCTGGAAGAAATGCCGACAAATTGCCTATTTTCCCTCAAAAATTGCCTTTTTGGGTTCAACTGGAATTTTTTTAGGCTGATTAGAAATTAGGAAAAGACTCATCGAGCTGTTTGCTGCTGAAAAATATTATTTTTGCTTGTGCTTTGTAGTCCATGATACATTCTTTCTGTCCACGATAAGATCCTAAATTGTGAATAAGTAGCTTTGCAACGTGTGTAATGCCCCGAAACTAAAACAGCAATTATAGACGGATAACAAATCTGATTATCAATGTATCTTCGTTTCTACGGCTGTATTCTGCGCGTTCGTACCGTTTGTCCCTTTTCCCGTATGCAAACATTAGTCTGTGTATGTTTGCATCCTTATTGTTGTCGAAATTTTCTTGTTGGTCAGTTGTATGTCCTAGTAGATGTGTGTGGTGTAAGTGTTTTGTATGTCCATTCCCGTAAATATTCTTGTAATTCATTGTAGTGTATCTGGAATCGATGAGTATTTCATTGATATCGTTTTCGCTGTGAAGAAAGTGATGTAATTACAAGTTATATTATCGACTTTAAATTTAGTGTGTTGAGTCTCTCATATAGTATTACGTGAGGTGGTGGTTGTGTCGTTTTTGTCCGATGCTGTTCCTGTATGCATTTTGAGCGTTAGATTTCTTACTAAACCCTGGTGCCGTCGTACTGTACACGTTAGACTATTCTGGAATCTATTTCTGTAAGATTGCTCTGTTCACTGCATATATTACGTCTGCATGTCTGTATATATTATGACGAACTATATTGTTATGTAACCGATATTGAGTGCTATTACGAGGACTTGTTACTGTAGTCATGTCATTATGTGACATGAGTTTATCACTGGATATCTCGGTTAAATACGTCATTTCTCTTGACTAACATAACGATACGATACAATACGATACAATACGATACAATACGATACAATACGATACAATACGATACGATACGATACGATACTGACATGAGTTTATCACTGAATATCTCAGTTAAATACGTCATTTCTGTTGACTAACATAACGATACGATACGATACGATACAATACGATACAATACGATACAATACGATACAATACGATACGATACGATATGATACGATACGATACGATACGATACGATATGATACGATATGATACGATACGATACGATACGATACAATACGCTACGATACGATACGATACGCTACGATATGATACGATACGCTACGATACGATACAATATGAGACGAGACGAGACGGACGATACGATACGATACGATACGATACGGTACGATACGATGCGATACAATACGATACGATACGATATGATACGATATGATACGATACGATACGATACGATATGATACGATACGATACGATACGATACGCTTATAACGGTTCAGTAAGTGTATTTCGTAAGTTAAATCGCATTCTAGTACAGCATGGGAATCGATTTTAATAAGCGAGCGTCAGTTACTTATCTGGTAAACCATAGCATACACCATAGTCGAACGGTGGTGTAGATTGTATTTGAGCATATTTCTTATGAGAACCAAGGAGTATCTAAGCGATTTTGACTCCTGCCTGCAAGACGCTCGTAATGGCCAGTTTGTTTTCTAGTAAGCTGATGTCGCGCACATATTTGAACACACATGTAGTTTTATCTAACCACAATCCTTGCCTCCTGATTGCGTATAGTTTCATTCCCAATCTTGCTGCCTATGTAGCCGAGCCGATTCTGTTAGAATGTGACGCGTAGATAGCTGGATCCAATCCGATGAGTGCCACTTTCTCTTTCAGAATACTGGACGGTGTTTTGCTACTTAAGTGCTCCAGACCGTTTGCCTCAATTTTGAAGAAGAGAGGCGAACTGTCTGTGAGTGAACCGCGAAATAAATCCTTCATAGCCTGCAAGTATGCTCGAACCCATTTAACAGCGCAAAATGGTTCTGTGCCTTGATCGACATACACTAGCTTCTCACCTTTATCGTTCTTGAGGTGCCTCAGCCGGAGTACCATGTATTCACATGGGCTGTTGTTTATTGTAGTCGTGTGGAACCATATATCCTCCACCTTTAGTGCAGTGATATTGCCCACTCGTGTCATAGAGATCCATTGCAGCAAAATCGTGGTGCTGTTTCTGCTGTCTCTCCAATCATTAAGAGGCAGTTGGAGGATCTTGAGTAAATCGTCCCTCAACAGTGGGTATTTGCCTTCCTTGCCCTGCGGGGCTTCTGCCACTGCTCTTTCCTTTGCCATTTGCACCAATGGGCTATCGGTGGGGTCGCAGTAGGGAAGTAGTGCGTACTGCGCCTTAATAGCGGCGAAGTGCCCTTTGATTGTACTCTCTGCATAGCCGCTTTCGCACATGTGTCTCAGGTAGTGAGCGACCGTCTCTGCTGTGGCCGGAAAGCATATTCGGTTGTGTGCGATACGTATACACCAATTGATGAATTGCTTGCGTGAGGATGCATATGCGTCCATCCTTGACTGTCTTTTCTTGCCTTGGCTTGCCCATATTTTTATGTCAAGGTCGTTAAGTACGACGTGGCCTGTAGTAAGAAAACAAATTTTATTAGCAAAATTAAATAAGACTGCAAGCATGTGCCACTGAGGTCTATGTATATGTAGCGGGTGTGTGGGCCATGTTGGTGCTAGCGTGTACGCCGCGGGTGGTAATGGGAATGAATCCCTCGCGTGTTCAAGCACTTGTGGCCACCGGGTATCACAAACGCAACTCGCTTGCGTTCTTTCAGTGCGAGAAGAATTGACTGTCCTATCTGCCCGAAGTTCGGTGCCCACACGTCTCTGATCGTTATATGCCATCGGTAGGTGATTGCCTTTATGATATCCGGGTGGACAGTCAAGCTAGTCAAGCCGGCAGTCAGTGCCTTTGAGTTCGCGTCTGCCCTTGTGTTACGTGAGCGTTCCACCCATCCCCAGAGTTTGTTTTTGATGTTGAGCCGCTGCGTGTATACATCGTCAATTATTTTGCATAACTGCGTGAGGTGTGGGCATTTTCGTGAGCCGCCTTTCTGTAAGTCTATTACAGCGTTGGCTGAATCGAAGACCGTGAGCACGGTGTTGCGATTACTCAAAATGTGTCTGAAGTGTAGTGGGACCACTGTGGCTGCCCAGAGCTCTCTGTGGGTGGAAGAGGTGCCGATGAGTTCGGTGGGCAATGGTATAGTCACGTCCATATTTAGTACGTGGCCACCTACTGCAAATTGCCCCGCGTCGAGCCTCAGCTCGATGTCCGTCCGTGCCTGGAAGATAGCTCGTTTGCATTTCAGTGGGTCTCGCAAAATGTGGAGCCAGTATTGGAGTTCTTCACTGAGCTCCGACCCTGTTGAGGTGCAAATGGTATCCCGTTCGATCCTCTTGCAGTGCACGACTGTTGCCAGCGTGACTCGCGTGAACAGCATTGCGTTCTGAAGCGCTAGTTTCAACGCGATGATCGAAGCAGCAGTCGAGTGTAGCTGTTTGACTGACGCTCCGTGAGCCGAGTGAACGTCGCTTAGTAGCTGGAGGATTGAGCGCAGTAGCTTCAACCTTTTTTCCTCCGGTACCCCGATCCAGCTTTCTTTGCTGTCGATGAATCATTGTAGCCCAAGTATTGGATTTCATCTGCCGGCCCCCAACACGTCTTCTTCGAGAGGGGGAGGCCTAAGAGGCTGAAGAGTGCCTTCACGAACGCCGGTATGCCGTCGTGAGTCCTGGCTAGTTTGATTGCGAACAGGAAGTCGTCAGCGTATTGCATGCAAGGTATGTTCAAGGCTCGTAGCAGTCGCACCACCGTGCGCATCGTCTTTCCAAACCAGAATGGCGCTGTGCAGAAGCCGTAGAGTAGTGTGGTGTTCTGGTACGTCTTGCCGTTGTGTCGGAACGACGAGTAAGGTCTGCTTTGTCTTGAAAGGGGTATTGAGTAGAAAGCCCGCTTGAGGTCCACCACGAACAGCTTTGTGCCCGCGTCTCCGTCCAGTACCATTTGTATGTCCTTTTCTAAAGTCTCCATGGTGAATGGAGCTTTTGCTTGGAACGAGTTACTGAAACGTTTGTCGGTGCAGAGCTTTGTTTTCTTAATCCCTGCCGGGTCCGCGAGCACTTGTAGTGGTTCGATCATGATGCAGTCATCTTCGTTTACTTCCACTGCGTCCCCCCGCGCGACCATATCGTTGATTTGTTCGTTGACAAATGCCAGGTGCTCAAAATATGACGGATGATTCACAAAATCTGTGGCCAGCGGCGTGCGTTCGAATGTCAGCTCGACCCCATAGGCTAGCCACGACAGTACAACGGGGTCGGTCCCAAGCGCTTTCCATGCCGGGTCCGTGGAGTCAGCCCATGGGTTGCCACGGTTAAAATTTTCACCCAAGGTCTTGAGCCGTTCATGTGCTTGCTCCAAAGTGAAAGATGCATAGCTTTGGACGTCGGTTGTAGGTGATCGTAGGAGTTCAGTCGCATATGGGATTTCCTCCTGTGGTATAGTTTGTCGCAACGGACAGAAGTATGCTAGATGTCCGGTCTTTTTGCACCAAACGCACTGCATGATCCCCGCATAGTCCTTGAATATTTTTGACTTTGGCGCAGTTTTCGGTAGAAAATCTGAGATCTTGCCGACCAGTTTTGGGCGTGAGTGTCTGCCAGTCACAGTAAGAGATAATGATTTTAATACTAAAAAGTGACTGAGTTGGTGTCTGGGAAAGCAGTGGTAATGCCGTATTAAACCGTGGCTTGTTCGTTGCACTTTTACATTACTTTCCGGCGTGTTGCCGTCGTTGTTTGACAAGTCATATTTGAACCGGTGGCGTGTTGCCGTGCGAGTCCGACCGTATAATATATTTCGAAATACACATAAAGAAGAGTAAGAGTAACATACATTTAATGCATATGTACTGTTTTCTGCTGCGGGTGCATGTGACTCAAACTCGACGACGTTTGCAAGTATCGCTAGTGCAGATGTGCAAGACGTATGTGTTCGTGAGTTGTGATTGAGTGTTCAGTTGGTAGTGCGCTGAGGGCGTTGATGTGGGTTCAGGGTCCAACAGCTTTCTGCGGTGTGCCCGCGCTTGTGGCAATGGGTGCAGGATACATGTGTGCGAGCACTAGATGGTATGTATGGTGGGGGCACTGTTGGGCTGACGGTTATGTACCCTGTCAGGTTTTGTGGTTGCTGTGGCGGTATCGCGTATTGAATTGGCGGCTGCGGCCCGGTTGGTGGGACTGTGTAGCCAGGGACGCCTTGCCACGCCAGCGTTGGTCAGTGCTCTGGTGTGCTGCGGTGTTGCCGGTAGCCGCGCCGTTGGCATTGCCTCGCTGTGGGCAGTCCTTGGCCCAGTGTTGCGGAGAGTAGCATATGCGGCACAACCCCTTGCCTTGGCTGCCGTAGGGGTGCGCGGCGCTCTTCGAAGTGTGTGCCCGGATAGGTTCGCAGTAGGCGGCGATGTCCCCGCGATCCGCAGCCGCTTTGCTGCCTGCAGGAACTTTTGCTCTGCGTCTTCCGCGGAGAGAGGCGTCGGCCC
The DNA here is from genome assembly GCA_019918135.1 of Paulinella micropora. Lineage (NCBI taxonomy): Eukaryota > Cercozoa > Imbricatea > Euglyphida > Paulinellidae > Paulinella > Paulinella micropora. The sequence continues at coordinate 21,320 of WBZZ01000414.1, forward strand.
ACCCATGTCCATTGCCAGGGTAGCCAGTGCGGTAGCCATTGCGCTTGCATCCGTCAGCCGCTCTTGCTCACTCTTGTACACATTACTCTCCAGTACCGCCATGATGATCTTCCCACCTTGGAAGTAACGTCGGTGCACGGGCTTCTCGATGAGCTTGGCGTCACGTTGCCCCGTCTCTTGCTTCGCTTTGTGGATCATGGCGTTAACTTGCTCGGATAGCCGGTTGGTCTGGTCGAAGAAGGTAGAGTTGATCCCTGCCTGCAGTAGCCGCACCACCTTTCCCAAGTCTTCGCTCGTAAGTGGGCGTGCCTTCGGGGGATTCGATGAAGAAGTGTTGATGTGGCACCCGAGACTGCCCAGGCCCGCTGCTCGTAGTGCGTCTTGTTGTTGTTGCAATGTCGGTGCCACAGCCCCGCCGATGAATGACGATGATGATGATGCTGGTGACGGTGCGTGAGTGTTACCAGTGCTGCTGCTGCTGCTGCTGCTGTTGGCTGCGCTCCCGAGAGGTTGGTCATTGCTGGCGCCGGCGCCTGTCGCTGCGGTAGGGTTGGTCGTAGATGCAGAGCTGCCAGACACACTCGCACTGCCTCCAGCCGCGCTGTAGTCTCCTCCTCCTTGGTAGTCGTGGTCGTCGTCGCTAGCATCTTCCTCGGCACGTCTCTTCTTTGCTGAAGGCTTCTTGACTCGCTTAGATTTCTCGCTTGACATGGATTTCTTGCCTTTCCTAAAACCCAAACTAAAAGCACTTTTGTATAAAACAAAAAATGCAAATCTGAGGGGGACAGGATTGTTGTTCTAATCTTCAAATTTTCTAGCGGGAACAATAGTTCCCGCTTTTTATTTGCGCAGAGAAACTCTGCAAGTGAAGTCAATTGATTGTCACTACCGGCCCACTCTGTCTGATATGGTTATTTGTGAAATGACGCTCTTTCTACATTATAGGGGCTAGTGCGTACGACTCTGTGCTTGGCATACACTCCCTCTATCGCATTCATAATGTCTGTGAGAAAGTCGTCTTTTTGCTCATCTTCCATCCACAGTACCTCCTTATTTTCTGTCCATTCACATCCTTGTGTCATTACTTCTGCTAAGTGCTGTAAGGTGTGAAAATTGATGGGTGAAATGTGTGGATTGGGGCGTGCTTGGTCGTCAACTACTACTAGTCCTGCCTGTCTGAATGCCGTGCTAGTGAGATAGTGACCACCTGGAGTGAGTTGCTGAACGTGAGCAGATGATTGTGCTGTAGTGACAGAGGTAGTACAAGACCTTTCATGAATAGGACATACTGGGATGTTACTTTCTGGTATTGGTCTGTCATCGTGTCTGTCTTCAAACTCGTCTCTCTGTCTGTTCTGTCGGTTCTGACTTTTCTGATCTGAGGTGGGGACCAACCCGATTTTTTGCGCGTGCTGTAGCGTAATCGCATTCAGTTCTGCTGACGGCGCAATCTGAAACTCGTGCGACTGTTCCGGCGGGTAATGGACCCATGCTTGATTCAGCATTGTATACCCTTGTACGTTTCCATACTTTTGCAGGTACAGTTCTGCTGTCTGTTATAAGCCTTTCTGGTCTGGGTAGTTCCCGCATTTTGCAGGTCTTGCTTCTCCCGGTCTATCAAGGTCTATGAAAGGGAAGAAAGGGTCTTGGTGTGCGTGATAGCCGCAGAACTTCGAGAATTCGAACCGTTTCCCCATCATTTTGGGTGATCCGAAAAATTTTGGGGTCGCGAGTAATCCCGCACTGTTCACCGCGTGTATTTCTCCCTTGACACCGTAGGTTACCTCTAACATTGGTCTCCTTTCTGACTAACTGTTTCTGTTTGCTAGATAGATTGTAGCCAGGCTGTAGCTTGGAATAGATGAGATGTGGTGGTGGTTCGCAACGACCTGTACGTTCCGTTAGAGACTGGGTGCTTTCAGGAGAGGTTGTGCGTGTAGTGATAGACTCTGTTTCGTCTTTCTCTCTCTTGCTTCGATCTCTCTGTTCTCCTGTCTCCTGTTTGTCCTTTCGTGAGTGAGCAGTGTGCAGCTTGTCCTGTTTCGTTGTTGTCTGTCGTTTGCTGTCTGTGCGTTGTTGTCTACTCTGTCGACTGCTCTGCTGCTGACTGCCGTTCTGAGGGTGTCTTTCTTGCTGACTGCTAGTCTGTGTCTGCGACTGTCTGCGACTGTCTGTTCTGCTGTCTGCCTGTCTGTGACGGTCTTTCTTGCTGACTGCTAGTCTGTGACTGCCTTGTCTGCGACTGTCTAGGCTGAGATGTGACTGTCTGCTTTGCTGACTGCTGTTCTGTGTCTGCGAGAACTGCTTCTGTTCGGTGTTATTGCTAGCCTGTCTGGCTGACTGTCTTCTAGTTCTAGGCCTATCCTTCTCCTCTGTCTCCTGTCCTCCTCCACATAAAACAAACACAGACTGACTCTCTTCCTCCTCTTCTTCGCTAGGCTCGTCTTGTTGTTCTGTGTTGTCTTCTTCTTGTGTGAGTTCATTGTCTTGTTCGTCTGAGGCTTGCTCAGCTACTGCGACAGTAGTTCTAGGGGATTTCTTGGAAGGTTTAGTGCCCGAAAACCTTTTAGACTTAAACCGGGGGCAATCCTTACGGGGGTGTTTCTTGCCTTTCTTGCATTCACCTTTTACGCAAGGCTTGCTGCAGTCTTTGGCTAAGTGCCCGGGGGAATTGCAGTTGAAGCAACGTTGTGCTTCGTCGTCCGTTTGTTGAGTCACAAATGACTTCTCAAAAGTCTTACGTTCTCCTTTAGTTTTCTCAGGGGTTTCGCCTGCCTTTAGGGTCTTTCGCTGAGAGTTCTGTTTTAATTTATACTTAACATAGATTTTTCTCAGCATATCTTCCACTTGGGAGTGGGAAGTGATTCCCTTATTTTCGAATTGGATCATTAGGGCGTCGAGCTCTCCGAATGCTGGGTGATACGAGAGCTTGTGCAAGAGGTGTGCAGTGAAAAATTCTGTAGGGATTTTCCCGCCGTAGTCTCTTTGAATCTGAAGCTCAGAGAGTCGGTTCTCATCAAGCTAATAGCCTATGTCTCCCTTGGGGCTGGCAACGATATATTTTTGCCACCTTATAATCATATCGAGGAGTGATTTGCCACCATACCTCTTTTCGACCAAAACCAACATTCCGATAGGATTTCTATTCTCTACACTCATGCACATTGTCACCAGGACGGGTGCTTTAAATGCAACTGAGAGATAGAGTCCTAATCTTCGCATACGCTGTGCGTATTGTTTGTCAGCTTTTTTTCTTTTGGATGATGCTCTCTTTTTCCTCGTTTGGGCTCTTCTGGCTTTGTTTTCTTCTTCCTGCTGCTCCTTTGCCGATAGAAGGAGAGAGGCTTTGCCTTTTTGAGAGGATGAATCTTTTCCTTGTTTGGGCTCTTTTTGCTTTTCTCTCTTTCTGAGTTCCGGTTCTGAATCGTCCTCCGAGGACTCGTCAGACCATTCTTCCGCGTTACGCATAAGCACAGGGTCGTATGGAAATTTTGCAACTGCTTTATCTGGTTCCTCGAGCGTTGAGGCAACCATGTCTCCCATTTCTGCGCTATCACCGTAAGTGAATAATTGAAATTGGAACCGCCATTCCTGGTAAAGTCGTTCGCTTGGTTTGAGCGTGGGTACGCTCGCTAGGTTGAGAAATTTAGGGGTTTGGGATTTACTCATGAGCGGTTGACAGTCAAGGCTGCATAACCGATAAAACCCGTATTTAACCGAATAAACTTAAGTATGAAATTAGTGACCGAAACGAATTGCGATGCAGAGGCGTGTCACGGAGATGAATCCGGTAACACTGATAACCTACTAATCAATTGACGGATAGTTCGTGATTACAGTAATTCCGGCAGATTGATTACCGGTGAGTATTTAAAATTAATCCCTTCGGTACTTCCCACCAATACGAACGGAACTTTACTGAATATCAATCAATATACACTTTACGCTATCGACGTGACACGTCACTACTATTAGATTATGGTCGACGTAATGGATGACTGTTAACTGACTTTCTAGAAATAATTCCTATGTCATTGATTATCCATAAATAGTAAAATGGTAATCGTAGTTAATAAAGGGTAAGTACTGTCGGACCATTCTGATATGAGTAAAATGGAAAAACGTTAATATCTGATTACAAAATGAAAGCGGATGCAACGGAAAATCCCTCCACGAGGCATTCCGCCACCAAATCCGCCCCCACCGAAAAACTGTTGGAAAATGGACTCTGCGTCGGATGCTGTAAACTGATGGAAGGTGGCGCCATGGCCTCCCAATGATTCCCTCCACCTGTGCCGCCATCAGGAACTCCGCCCTTCAGCCCAGCCTCGCCATACTGGTCGTAGATTTTTTTCTTCTCTGGATTCGAGAGGACTTCGTAAGCCTCTGACACCTTGACGAATTGCTCCTTTGCAGCATCGGAGCCATTATTCTTATCAGGGTGATACTTGAGCGCAAGCTTCTTGTAAGCTTTCTTAATCTGCGCTTCTGTTGCCGTGCGAGGAACACCCAGCACATCATAATAGTCCTGTGAATGAGTCATCGTCACTTCTAAAACGAACGGGATTTGAGTTTTTGAACCCCATGTATGTTGGCACTTTGGAGTTACTTGTGGTGCTCTGGTGGCACTGGAAAATCTGGTGGCACTGGAAAATGCGGAAAATCTCGAAACGGTCGATTTTCAGGAACATCGGCGAGAAAGAGGTTGTCCACAACATTTGCAAACACACAAATCGAAATAAGAAATATGACCAACGAACAAGATCTCCCTCTGTGAGTGATAGCACCCGCAAGGAACTACATCAGCAACAAGAAGCTACCATGGATCGCGAGACCAAAGTGCTTTTGAAAAGGATAGAGGATATCAAGGCAAAGGCCTGTAAGCAGTTCCTACAGATGCTGTCGGTTTACGCTGGAAAATTGGACAGGCTGCGAGCGTTGTGTGCATTTCATCTCTGGAGGCTTCGTATGCTTGGGCCAGAGAAGTACTCAGAGAAAGCAACAGCAACGACATCTGGGAATATCGACGTGTTGACCCTTGCAAAACGCCTGGCGTACGATGCAGGAGTGCAATCGGAGGTTTTCTCCGTCTTTTATTTGAGCTGGATGGTGTCGTTGGGGGCAGTGATGAGGTCAGAACCAATCGCAAGTCGCTCGTGAACTTTCTGAAAACTACGCTGATCGAGAACTTTGACATGATTCGAGCAAGCGCCATCAAACTCCAACCATTTGCTGCACGACTTAATGAACTGACGAAGGAGCAGGCTTCAGCAGCTTCTACGGAAACCAAACCAACAGAAGTCGAAGGCTATGATGTGGTCGAAGTTCCTGCCAACAACCAAGTCGACCTGAACTCAGTTGAGGTGGAGGAGGAAGGACAGATGGAGCAGGAGGACAGACAAACGCAAACACAAAAGGAGGAGGAACAGAACAAGTGTGCAGAGGAGGAGAGCGAAGAGATTGCCTGCACCCAGACGGACGGCCAGGACAACGACGACGATGCGCACAGCAAGATGGACGGTCAGGACGACGACGACGATGCCCACAGCAAGATGGACGTCACCGAAATAGACACCGAGACCAACAGCTGTGAGCAAGAGCAAGAGCAAGATGAAGATGAAGATGATGTTCTAGAGAAACGAGTCTTGAGCCTCAGACGACAGCGACCAGACCTCGAGTATGCTCTCCCGCTGCAGGAACGCTCTTAGGCAGACGGCTCGCTGCTGCTGTGGGTGGATGTGAAGGGCTTGCAGGATGTACGGGTCAAGGTGGACGTGGCGAAACGTGCGCTGCACGTGTATGGGCTGCGACACGCCAAGAGGATTGTGCGTGTCCCCGTGAGGGACATGTGGGGGATGGTTCATAGCTATACACGCAGACAAGAAACGGCTATGGAGTGGTTCCAGGAGACGTTGGAGGTGCCTGCAGTGTTTGACTTGCAGCATGTCAAACACATGAGCACAACCTCACAGCTAAACCTCACAGCTACGTTTCGTCCTTCCGCGTCAGACAACAGCGCGAAGAAGGCAGCTGCAGGAATGGACTGAAGCGGCGCGGCACAGTCAGCCGGCAACCAGGCACAGGATGGAACAACAGCCTAGCTATATGCAATGCAGGCAGCCGCGCCAGCTCTTTGACCCTTTCGCGCAGTTTTCATAACAGTGGCTGTTTTGACACGAGCAAACAAATATTTCAATGTGTGGAAAAAAAAAAAAAAGCTTTTGATAACTTGAGTTGTTGCAACTATGGCAGCGACAAAAGTAACTTTCATTTCATTACTATTGCAGAGAAAATTTTGACCAGTTGTTGGAAAAAACCAAACCAACTTGAAAAAAAACCAAACCAACTTACCTACAAAGAAATTTTGTTCAACTGATTGATATCTTCTTTTATTGGCAGGCCGCCGCCGGCCATGGTTTCATTTTCATGACATATGATTCAACTAATACAGTAAATCATACTAACGTGAGTCCATGATTTGGGAGTCACCCGGAGTCAGGTGACTCGCCGACTGAAGAGTGATACTATATATGATAAGAAGTTCAAGTCAACGGTTATTCTACTTATTTGTGCCACGCGGCAAGCAGTGGCACTTCCAATAAGAAAGTTTTTTCCACATCCTAAGATCGATCATGTTCGCCGATGCCATTCTGCAGACGGTAGACAAGGCATACGACTCATAATTGCCTTTCAATCTCGACTAACGACATACGATAGTCTTTCTCGGCAAGAAAGGGAGCGAGGGTCGTACGAACGGTCCTTTGATCTTTCACGTTTTCGGATACTAATGATGAGCATTTACCGCCGGTTATTAAATAAAACTTGCCACTCCGCTCGTCACCTAGGCATCCTGGGATGAGTGGGAAGCATTGCTCGAATATTCAAACAGGTGACAAAAATATTGGCCGTGGCAAAACTCACGGGGCTCAGTTATCATTGCCACGGTATACATCAGTATCATATTGTAAGTCCGACTCTCCAGTAACTGCCACGTTCAGCCGGAGGCTGCCAGCCCGCCCCCGGGCCGGCTCATTCAAGTTGAAGTCACAGTTTACTATATTTACTAGGATAACTACTACTACTATTATATTAAGACTCTGAAAAAAATTAATACATTTGTTTCTTGTGTGGCAGTCACGGTGATGTAAATCATTGAACCTCATTCACTGAGTCACTCTTTCAAGCTTTATGAACAGAGCTTTTGCGCGCAGAACTTGAGTTGAACTGAGGCAGCATGTGTCGGACTGAGCTGTCGAGACACTATGTTTTGAAAAAAAATCTGGGCAGTATACCACAAAACCAGTACATTTTCCTATGCAATCGTGAAACTTTCCGACAAAAATTGGTGGGCCAGCTTGAACATGAAATGTTGGCCCGGAGTGGTTGTCTTTGAGTTTCAAGAGTTTTGCCGGACCACTTTAAACTTCTCTTTTTGAGAATCTTTCAGCCATATTAAAATTCAATAGTCAATATTTGCATTTATTGAAACAGCAACTTTATTCACATTTTTTGGGGGGTTCATCTACATATGAAGTAAGCAAGTCAGTAAGTAAGTGAGTAATTAAGTAAGCAAGAAACCATGTTATGAAAGCTCGGGATGAGAGCTTTTTGTAAGTTAAGTAAGCATGTCAGTAAGTAAGTGAGTAATTAAGCAAGCAAGAAACCATGCTCTCCGTATTGTTGCATCTAATACATGGATCGACCAAAATGTATATATATATATTGTATATATATACATTTATATATATATATATACATATATATATATATATAAATGTGTATACATATATATATATATATATTGTTGTTTGTATCCCATGCAGTGGTCGATACATGGTTTCTTGCTTACTTAAGGGTGCGGACGCGTTTGTGGGCTTTGGGTGAAAAAATTTAGTGAAAATTCATAGTGTTTAACGGTTTGGAGTGAAAATATTTCCGGGTATTCGTCCACATCCTGAATATGTTTTAGCCGAATCAAATGCCATTCCTAGCGAAGATCAGCTCAGATCACATTTATGTTTGGCCTTATGTTTCAACATGAAAAGAGCTAACTTTCCGCAAAATATCGTTTGCGCACTCGCGTGCACTGGCCTAAAATGGCATTCATAAATAGAACATTTCTGTGAAATAATCCGTAAAACCAGTATAATTTTTGATAAGCTTTTTATTTCTATTCACAGACGCGTCCGCACCCTTAATTACTCACTTACTTACTGACTTGCTTACTTACTTACCGAAAGCTCTCATCCCGAGCTTTCATAACATGGTTTTTTGCGTACTTAATTACTCACTTACTTACTAACTTGCTTACTTACTTAATTGTTTATTACTCACTTACGAAAGCTCTCATCCCGAGCTTTCATATATATATATATGTATATATATATTATATATATATATATACATATATATATATATATAAGCTCTGAAAAGGGAAAACGAAGATGATGATAATGATGATGATGATGATGATAATAATAGTAACAATCACAACAAACACTGATGCAACAGGAAAATGAAGCCCTATATGTATATATATATATATATATCGAACCCGGAGGCTGCTCTCTCTCTCTCTCTCTCTCTCTCTCTCTCTCTCTCTCTCACTCACACACACACACATGTATATATATATGCGATGGTACAATGTCAAGAGGCTGAGGATATACATACATACATAC
>WBZZ01000414.1:45000-47500 GCA_019918135.1 Paulinella micropora
GGCGGGGCCAGGGCTCGTTCCATAAGCGTCCCTTGCAGAACGAGCTCCCACCTCCATTACAGAGGGCCCAGTAAGCAGATGGAGTTTCGAGACTGTGACATCGACAGTCTAGCATAAACCGACAGAGCACTGTGGGTTTTATTCCGGGCTCAACAAGCGAGAAAGGGCACCCTGAGGGAACAGGATTGTGCTTCCCGTCGCTATTTCGGCATGTGACTTATAGGCGTATGGCTAGGCACACATAAGGCACCCCACCACGGGCCCAGCACACCCACACCATCCCCTAATTCTCTGTCTGTCGAGATAGATGAGATGTCGCAAAGGAATGTAGTCCTTGCAAAGGAACGCAGTTTCACATCAAACAATAATTTGTGTACGGTGCATGTGTCCGGGATGGGAATCACGGGTAGACTGTGTTCTGGAAAAAGAAGAGGAGGAAGGACGTTGAAGAAAAAGGCAATCTAGGAATGGAGAGTGGGAGGATAAGGAAGAAGAGAAAGAAAAGGAAGCCGTTAGTCCAAGTGTTTTGAGCACCGTAAGCTTGCGCAAGCTACAATGATGACATTGTATGAGGCCTAAACCCCCGCAGGGACCTAGCCCGGGCTATGCAACACTGGACGGCTATGATGGAATGCAGTCACCAATACGGACTAGAGGAAGATTAGTCCAATTTTTGACTGCACAGGAGCGATAAATCGCAAAAGAGCAACGAGCTACGCAGGAGGATAAGATAGATAGATAGATAGATAGATAGATAGATAGATAGATAGATAGATAGATAGATAGATAGGTAGACAGACACACGGCGTAGGAAAGACGATTGACCGCTTTATTATTATTATTATTATTATTATTATTATTATTATTATTATTATTATTATTATTATTATTGGAACTGCCCTTGCGGGGGTGTCATTAGAGCTTATCGTCAATTCTTCGTACTCCCCTCACGGGTGAGACGATGGAGGCGCATGTGCAGAAATGCATCAGCCAATGACAGAGAAGCACTATTATTATTATTATTATTATTTGGACACCTTTATAGCCCAGTGGTCAAGTTCTACCATCTGGGCCCTGTCGCCAGTTCGATTCCCGTCGGTGCCACCAGTATTTTCATTGAACATACCGGTCCGTCTGGAAGTTTTGGAACTGCCCGTGCGGGGGTGTCATTAGAGCCTATCGTCAATTCTTTGTACTCCTCTCACGGGTGAGACGATGGAGGCGCATGTGCAGATTTGCATCAGCCATTGACAGAGAAGCACTATTATTATTATTATTATTATTATTAATTTTTATTTGTAGAATGATGGATTGGCAATTTTTCAGAAATTTTGCAAAAATTCACCGGTCTTTTCGGGTGTATAAATAACATGTCGAACTTGACAAGAAATTTTCCGCGTTTTTCGGATCACCAGGTAGGTAGATAGATAGATAGCTAGATAGCTAGGTTGATATTGATGACGAACCTGGGGGAAGCGAATAAGGAAGTAGACAAAAGCAGATAGACACAGGGCGTAGGAAAGATGATTGACCAATTTTTTAAAATGATGGATATGCAATTATTCAGAAATTTTGCAAAAATTCATCGGTCTTTTCGGATGTGTAATTAACAGGTCGAATTTTGTGAAAAATTAGCCGCGTTTTTCGGATCACCAGGTAGGTAGGTAGATAGATAGATAGATAGCTAGGTTGATATTGATGACGAACCTGGTGGAAGCGAACAAGGAAGTCGACGAAGGCAGATAGACACACGGCGACGGAAAGTGAGTAAGCCTGTTCATATATATATATATATATATATATATATGTATATAACAGATGAGATATCGACTAATGTCAGAAAAAAGGAGCTTCTGATTTCGTCAACCAAGGAAGTCTGTGGGTAAAGTATTAACCCGATGCCCAGCTAAGCCGTGATGTTTGCACGGAAGGGACTGATACAGGCGATACCAAATCTCCCTAGTACCAGGCGGGGCCAGGGCTCGTTCCATAAGCGCCCCTTGCAGAACGAGCTCCCACCTCCATTACAGAGGACCCAGTAAGCAGATGGAGTTTCGAGACTGTTCGACAGTCTAGTATAAACCGACACAGCACTGTGGGTTTTATTCCGGGCTCAACAAGCGAGAGAGGGCACCCTGAGGGAACAGGATTGTGCTTCCCGTCGCTATTTCGGCATGTGACTTATAGGCGTATGGCTAGGCACACATAAGGCACCCCACCACGGGCCCAGCACACCCACACCATCCCCTAATTCTCTGTCTGTCGACAGATGGCACCCATTTCAAAAAACCAAGCCCAAGGGAGGGTCAGTGACACCTCAAGTGGCCTTGGTTCACTCCGTGGAGTAAGTGATGAGATCAACTGATGAGATATCGACTAATGTAGATAGATAGATAGATAGATAGATAGATAGATAGATAGATAGATAGATAGATAGATAGGTAGGTAGGTAGGTAGGTAGATAGATAGATAGATCGATCGATAGATAGATACATAGATA
>WBZZ01000414.1:67500-82500 GCA_019918135.1 Paulinella micropora
AGTTTTTTGTGGCAGGTGACAACACTAAAGCACTCACCGTAGGCTTAAGAGGACTGTTTGCCAAGTGAGCAGATGATCCGGCTTAGGTGATGGACTGTCAGTACAGTGACGTTTGAACGGTTGATCAGTAAGTCAGTAGTACTCGGATTTGCGAGCCTGACGGTTGAATACTATGATGGGTCACGATTCAACGGTGCGGCTTAAACTTCGTGTTATGCTATAGATTGGTAACTAATATATCCATGTATTTAACCGGGTTATGCGGTTAGATCCCGTATAAGAAAACCTAATGCCAATTCACCTTTATGGACCGAAAGGGTATATCTGCCCCCATAAAGTGGGTCCAGTTATTGCTCAGTAATTAATACCTACCAATCGATTTAGTCATCCGTTACTGTTGATCAAAGTATGATCATTAAAGTCATTCTTCGGTACACCGTACGTTCACAGGTTATGAAGCCTTGAAGCGCCGAAAGCGCAAGTCAACTCGGAGAGTGTTTCCGAGAACTGAAGAAAGCTGGCAAAAGCACCCAGAGGGACGTTGTCTTGTTCGTGTTTTTCGCCAGAACAGAATTAATTTCTGTGTTGTCTTGTTGGTGTCTTTCGCCAGAACAGAATTAATTTCTGTTTGCTGTGTGTGTGTGATAGGTATCTGGTTTGGCCCTGTGCGAGGTGAGCTGAGCCTCAGCGCAGTGGGTGGCATTTGGAGGCTGTTCGCGCTCGTCTGCCAGCCCATAAGAGGCGCCAAGAGTCCCAAGAGGGACGTTCCGTGGACAGTGACCCTAGAGCCAATCATCCAGCTAACCAGAGCTGCCGGATTCGACGGATTCCGGCTACATCCTTCAACACAACAGTAGTGGCTTTGATCGAGGTTGCAGTGGACTCTTACAGTGGCTCTGTCATTTACGTTTGACAACCACTTGACTAGACCCCACCAGGTGGCAACAAGAGTTTGCCGACGTTAGATTTTTCCCCTGCTGTCGAGGAAAACCCCAAGCTCAACTGGACCTGCCTGGACCAGTGGATTCGCTCGCCAGGACAAGTGGGTTCGTGTCTGAGTTGCCGACGTTCGCACAACAAGTTTCTGACAAGTAGCTTTGGGTAAGCCTCAAGGTAAGGCATGTCTACACATACACCATACCCGAAAGTGAAGTTAGATTTGAAACTTCCTCCCCTCTCTAGGAATATAAAAGACTTTAAGACGTATGAGACTACTTTGATAGCAGTCCTTAGGTTAGTTAACCCATTGTTAATTAATTGCTTGGAAGGTAGGGCGATAGTTTTCCCCACTACTGTCAAGAGTGAGTCTACACCGTCACCATCTACTGCTAAGACACAGAAAAGACAGACACTGTCGGTCACACAAAGAGAGTTAGATGAGGAAGAAGGTCTGAAGAGAGAATAAGAGAAGGCAGAACATGCGAAGAAAAGAAGAGAGCTGAAAGATGAGTTATTAGCTTATCTCATTTCTTCCTGTCAGCAGAATCCGGATGCTATGGCACTGTTGCCTGAAGCAGAAGGTGAACCTGCAAGATTTTGGAAAGCTATTGTAGACAAGTATAGAGGACTAGACGAGATAGCAAAGGCAGGTCGTGTAGACAAGCTAGACGCTATGCAGGGGCCTAGTTCAATGAGTAGAGTCGAGACATGGCTAACTAAGTACAAGACTTTAGTCAAACAGGTTGAAATAGATGAAGGAAGACCTGAATCAGAATACAAGAAGTGCAAGAAGCCATTCAGACTACTACAACACTTAGACCCCATGTCAACTCTATACACTACATGGCAACACATGGATGTGAGATGGGACTGGAAACAACTAACCCTCAAGATAGTACAGGTCGCACAAGAACACAACAATGAGAAATCGTACAGAGAAGTAATAACACCGCAGAAAGGTAAGCAGGTAGTGTTTAGCACAGTTTCGACGACGAAACACTTTGAACCTAAATGCCACTGCTGCAAGCAAGCTGGCCACATGTGTTATGAATGTACTCTGAGATGTGTGCGGACAGACTGTAGAGAGGGTAAGAGAGGAGTTAGACATACAGGTAGTGATTGTTCTTTTACTAAAGGCATAACAACCAGACAGGGAAAGACAGCTAAGTCTAAATCCAATGATAGACCCAGAAAGCACACTCACAAAGATAACTCTTCAGAAAAACCTAGCTCTAAATACAAACCTAGGAAGGGTAGCACAGTGAACAAAAAGAAAGGACCCCGGGTAAAGTTCATATGTGTAGGTGAAGAGCAGGAAGGTGAAGAGAGCGAGTCATCAAATGACGAAAGAGAGTCAGTAGACCAGCAAGAGGAAGAGGAAGTTGAGTCACCAGAACAGTCAGATCATGATAGTCAGCGAGATGACGATAATGATGAGCCTGATGATGCTTTGCAACTCATACAGTGGGTACATATGAATGTGGAGATAAAGAAGAAAGAGAGCAAGAGAAGACCTCAGACAAACCCTATCCCCATTCCCATCCCCCACTCACCTCAGAAAGTAAAACCCTTGCACAGACCCCCACAAGAATTCAGAGGAATAGACCCCAGCATCTTTCATGTTCCTTATTTCTCTCGCTACCTTTTGCTGAAATATGCATTGTTAGAAGCACAGAGTAGACACTTAGGACGTGATCTTTCTTTAGTGTTGACTGCATTATTTGGTGTTGTTCCCCCAGACACAGTCCCCATAGAACCAGTTAACCTAAACTATGCTAAGGTATGGAGATCAAGGAAGATAGAAACCCCAGAGGAGTTCTTGATCCCAGACAACAAGCGATGTGAAGGCATAGTGAGGGATACAGGAAAGAGATGCAAGTGGACACTTGGATTAGGAAGAAAGGGAGGTCCGGGAGCTAGTGCAGCATGGAGGCTACCCAAGTTTAAGAACTGTGACTTCCATAAACCCAAGGTTAGACCTGATTCTGATAAGAGTCTAGTGATGACTGACGAAGCAAAAGCGCTCATGATAGCAGCAATGGCAGAGATGAGAGATCCAGTAGTTTATGATAGAGTGTATAGTGGGATTCCTAGAGATGAAGATGGTTGCCCCTTGCTCCCTCCTCACCTAACAGAGATCTCTAGTCAAATTCCAGCTGATGAACTTAAGGTAGGAACACTAGATCGTACTAGCACTATGCGTGAATAGTGACAGGCCTAGGTCACCATATGTTATTAAGATGGATAGTGCCAGCCTTAGTCCAGCAGTGCAGGAGGCTAGTCATGAAGAGAGCAACGAAGAAGGAGTAAATGAATCTGTTAAGACAGACCGGCCAGAGAGAAGAAGAAGAAGAGGAATCCTTTGAACCAACCCCGGGAGATTGGACAAACCCAGATAGTAGTCAATATGGTCAATTCCCAAACAAATGGATCTCCCTTCAGATATTCTCACAAGATCTGAACGCAAGGCAGCCGGATTAGGACGCAAATTCGCTACAGAGACCCCGGATACCCCGAGTAGTATAGACAGGGAAGTATCAGATGACAGTGGGGGAGAAACTGTTATTAGACGTAGGGGAAAGAGCAGTTATAAGTCTTACATTGATGTTCAATCATTACCTTCATTACTCCAAGGACATGCAGCTAGCAGTAGCTCGAGTAGCACTTCAGTACCTTTGGGAACTAGTCAAGCTAGTAGTAGTAGTAGTACAGGTCAGCCTGCGTCTGCTATACACCCCATAAGCAGTGCTAAGAGTAGTACAGAGCCAGCCAAAGCTAGTGCAAGTGAGAGCGGTAGTAAGCCTACGGTTAACCCCAGAGCTGAATCGCTGCCTGATAACTAACCGGGTAGAGTAGAGAGTTACTTCGCAAGTGTTTGATGCCGTTCACCGAGGGAGTTTCAATGTCGACTTTAGAGCGACGGGAGCTTACAATAGAGATGAAACATTACAAGTCTTTTACTCAGGATTGCGTACAGTCATAGAACAGTACGTAATCAATATGAACCTTAGGAGTGAGGACATCGACGCTACCCAGTTTACAATAAATTTTCCAAACCTAGCTTACATAGATTCACACCCGTCCTTTCAAGAAGCCTTAGGTCCAATCCCCAGACCAAATCCTATTCTTCTTCTTCACCCGGATCTGCAAGAGGAGGGAGATGTAGGTGGTAGTATCATGCACAATGCCCATGCTATGGTCAATCTGTCTAGAGATAGTATAGTTGACGATAGTGCTTGTAGCACAAACATATCACCCAACAAAGAACTCTTCACTAAGTTAGTGAAAGGACAGGCCAAGTTCAGGACAGCTAACAGCGTCATAACTACATCCCTGAAAGGGAAGATGTCAGTTCAGTTAGCAGGAGTTGGAGAAGAGATAGATGTAGTTGCTAGAAATGCGGTTTATAACACAGATCTACCCTATACTCTCATATCTACAGCCACATGGGATAACTCAGGAAATGCAGTGCTGCATCAGAATGGACAGATCATTTTATTGGATAGACCCATTACAGTCGATACGGGAGCCATACTAGCGCAAGGTCGCAGAGCCCAAAACAACATATATGTCCGGGACAAGCCTGGCATTAAGCAACTAGACCCGAGCCTCATCTTTGACCCACACACAGGGCAGCAAGTAAACAGTAGGGAAAAGCTTGCTAAACTGAAAAAGAGCCGCAACAAGAAGCATATAAATCATAGTGCCACATCAGAACCCATACAACAATTCATTGCACCAATGGCCATCACAGATTATCAGTTTTGTGGAAATGTATCTGCGTGTGTGTGTGGATGGGGATGTGACCATGGATGCAACTATGTGCCTTATGCGTACGAATGTGACACTGAACTTGGAGAACAAGCTGATGACAACACATACAATTGCGCATACATGTTGCCTGTTGTCCGTCCTGATGCAAGTAAGAACATCCATTTTGTTATTCTACACCGCATGTCTTTACATAGAGGCGGGGCAGCAATGGAGAGACTAGCTAAAGCTCAGGGCTGGACGATAATAGGAAAGGATTGGAGAGAGGCAGTGAGGAAATGTGAGTGTTGCAATCGAGCTAAGATGAGAGAGTTGGATCATAACTCTAAGAATAAACACGATAGGGATTGGGCCCCAGGAGAATGTCTTGTTATGGATACTCAGTTTTATCTAGTTTTGTCCCATGACGGTAGGAGGTATAAATATACCATCAAATGTGTAGCTAGTGGATACGTAAAGGACTACTATCTAAAGCAAAAGAACGAGTTCTATGATTATTTTCTTGAGGCGGTAGCTTTCTTTGATCGTCAGACAGGTAATGCTGTTCGACTGGTCAAATCTGATCAGGAGTATAGGGGTTACAAGGTTTTCCAAGAGTGGATCAAACGAAAAGGAGTAGAATTCTACCCTTCCCCCAAGGGCCATAGTAAGAGTAATGCAGTGATAGAAAGATCGCATTTAACTATGGAAGGCCCAGCAACAGCTGCTAGACTAGACGCGGGTTTGCCCATTAGCTTTTGGACAGACATGGAAAGAAACTCTACTTATATAGAGAATAGAATCTCCAATGCACACGGAAATTCCCCTTTTGAGGCAATCTTTAAGAAGAAACCGCTCATGTCTCACCTAAACCTATAGGTTGTGCTGCGATTATGAAGGTGGAGAGTAAAAAGAGAGAACCAAAAGGTGTGCCGGTTATATTCCTCGGGTACGAACCAACCACCGGTTACTATAGGGTGTACGATCCTGTAGGTCGCAGAATTTACGGAGATTTGCGTAATGTCCGTTTTGATGTCAACCGCATGGGAAAACGAGTAGCTGCGAAAGTCTCAAACTAAATCCTCGGGACAATGAGCAACTAGAAAGGGTTGTCTGGAGTCAGAGTGTTACAGCCCCAAAGTCTATTGTCTCAGGGGGAGAAGAAGAAGACGAGAACAATCCCGCAGAAGGAATCACCGACACAATGGAAATAGAGGGAGCTGAAATGGGATTTCATCCTAAGCAAAAGGGTTTGCCTATTTCGGGTGCTTCTAGGTCTACAGTAGTTGTGGAAAAAGAAGTTGTGGCAGTTGAGAGTGACAGCGAACCGGAAGAGCCATTGTCCCCACCAGCCACCCCACAGGTTCATGATCCAGGTGGAACCCGACAACCAGAAAAAGACAGTGTCAGTGAACCGTCAGTCAGTTCGGTAGCCTTTCAGAAATCTAAGAAAGATAGAGAGGTAAGACTGCCGAACCGACTGGATGCCTTGAAGGGAGTTGAAGTAGCAGTTCCCGCCCTAGAATTTGGAGAGAAATGAGCTCAGGCCAAGTACGAAGAGAAGTGGCGCACTCATGTGAGAAAAGGACGTGCCATCCGTCCAGGGGGAGCTCTAAAGGCTATCTCTGGCAAAATGGAATCTACACATTACATAGACTTCGGAGAGGGTAAAGCAGAGAGAATGTTAGATAGTGAGATAGAAAAGTATAGAATTAGTTCAGTCGGTACGGACAGTCTTATCAGTACTATCTCAGAAGTCGAAGTCAGTGTAACACAAGTGCCCACGTTAGCCACAGGAGAGCAAACTCAGTCAGTATCGTCTCCTCTTAAGCCTAACCCCACTACTTTCGTTCTTGGGCACAGGGTGAGATCACGGGTGAAAATCTCATACCTGATGGTCAGAAGAGGACCAGACCCAGAAACAGCCAGTTGTCCCTCCAACTAGTATAGTACCAGCTGCTGATGTGCCAACACAAACACCGCCCATACTAACTGCCGCTACATTGGTAGAGGTAGTGCAAGATTTTGCTCCTAATGCTTGCTTTTATTCTGATATTGAACTGCCGCCAGACATCAAACCACAAGACAAAAAGGCAGCGAGAGAGAAAGAAATAAAACAACAGATAGAGTTGAGATCTTTTGAGTGGGTGAGAGAAACAGAAGCCAGGAGAAGTGGCAGTAAAATAATACCATAACTTGGGTAGACACGGTAAAGCCAGACCCAAAAGGTGGTACTTATTGTAATGCTAGAACAGCCATACGTGGAGATTTGATGGAGCCAGGTGTTCATTTTAATGCCAAGCGTACATATTGTCCAACTGCTCATCACCGCACATTTCTCATGTTTGTTGCGCACGCTGCAGTTCACAACAGAGATCTAAGGTTTGTTGAATTTGTCACTGCATATTTGCACGCAATCATGCCTTACACCATCTATGCACATCCACCGCCCGGCTTTGAACGCTATGGGTGGTATGGCTTATCCTCAAAGCTTACTATGGTCATCCCGAGTCAGGTAGACTATGGTATGATGTATTGAACGATATTGTAGTTCAGTTTGGATATAAGCCCCTAGCCATAGATAAGGCGTCGTATGCGATAGTGAAAGACAACAACCCTCTGCACACCTTGTTGCTCACATTCCATGTTGATGATGGTTTGCATGTTGCTAACGAGAGAGAGCATTTAGCCTTAGTCAGGTTTTTCCAGAAAAAGGGTTTGAGATGTAAGGACCTTGGCATCGCCACGTCGTTCAAAAACATTTCTCTCGACCACTTCGAGAATGGGATCCTAGTTCACCAAACGGTTTACATTAAAGCCGTTTTGCTTAAGCTAGGGTATGATGGC
This sequence comes from Paulinella micropora, assembly GCA_019918135.1. Taxonomy (NCBI): domain Eukaryota; phylum Cercozoa; class Imbricatea; order Euglyphida; family Paulinellidae; genus Paulinella; species Paulinella micropora. Next base: position 75,037 of record WBZZ01000414.1, read on the forward strand.
GCTATTCCCGCAAAGTCCCCCAATACCTCAGACACGGTCCGTCCCCTCAAGCCCGAACCTGCCATTCTGGTATACGATCTGCGTACCCTTATTGGTGTTTTGTGTTCTGTCGCTGTCAACACCCAACCATTGATCGTCTGTGCTCTGAACATGGCAGCCCTGGATATGGTACCGAACCCCCCTCGCGCGTACTCGCGTATCGATAAGATTTGTCGGTTTTTGGTGACTCCCCGTAGGATTTTCTTCCGAAGAGCCGATAAGACTATCACCTCTATGCGGGATTACGCAAAGCAGGGGGAGCCCAAACTCAAGCCTGTTAGCGGATCACCCGTTATGGATTCCTTTGTGGATATTGACCCTAGTCACTTATCTCAACACTCAGTGAAGCTAGGAGAGGTAGAGATCCCTAAGGAAGTCCGCCAGAAAACCCCAGTGTTTGGCTACTGTGATTCCGACTTTGCTTCGCGTCAGGAGGATAGGAGGTCCGTAGTGGTTTCATCTTTTTCTTCCATTTGACACCGATATCAGTTTTCTCAAAGTTACAGTCCGTCGTAGCTAACTCGACTGTCGAAGCTGAAATTATCGCTGCCAACGAGGCAGTTAGGGAGGCAGAGGCAATTCGGAGGGTGCTTGAAGACATGGGTTATTCGCCGGGCATCTTCCAATACTCGAGGATAACTCAGGAGCTATTTCTTTATCGGCTCGCGGCTTAGGTGAAAACCGCACTAAACATATCGCGGTGCGTTTCCATTACTTAGTCGACCGATGTCGCGCAAAGTCCGTGCAGTTGTATAAAATTGCGTCTAAGAAGAATATGGCGGATTATCTGACCAAATCTCTTCCGCTTCCTCAATTCTCGCCAATCTCCGGGCATGTCGCGGTCGAAATGCCGATCGAATAGCTTTGCCTTGTTATATATATGCATTCTGCACCGTGCGTTATATGACATTATTGTTTGCTTTATTTTATTGATTGTGTGTTTTGCTTTCGTCTCCTTTAATGACTAAATACTTATCAACTATACTCACTTTTGCTACGTTACACTCCGAAAAGCGAGGGGGAGAGAGAGCCACTGCTGTTATTGCGACATTAGAAGTTTGTACATGATATTTAGATTATATCGCATGTGTCGATGATCTACTTGGATATATAGACTTAATCGAAGTTAATGCCATAATAATAGTTAATAGTAATAGTAAAGGCCAGACATATAGATCGTAAACTGTAGACCCAATGAGGCCACCAGGAAGCTAGTTACTATGGTCTTAGTTTTGTTAGTGCAGCTAAATTGTAGACATAGTTGTCAATGTGATCGGATCGTTCATATTTCTCGGTATATGCTTGTATCCTATGACAACCGTCAGATGTAATTAGATAATTAACGTTAGGATACAACCCTTAATCTTACTGTCTTCATGTGGATGTTTTCTGATGTAATGTTGGTAATGTTGCGCGTTTTAACACAAAACTACTACATAATGCTGTATGTGGTTTCTTATGGTTACATGTTGGTATCTATATGCTATGTCTATATACATCTTACCAGCAGGTGCCTAAGACGGCGGAACCGGCATGTTCATAACTGCTTTTGTAGGCTGTTCGCGTTGACAGCCCAGCATGTTGTTTTTATGTCTTTTAGTTGATTATGGCGGATCGCTATCTATTGCGTGCGATATAAGCATAATCTATACCTGTTATGTATGTGTTATATAAGTCATGCTTGTCGGTCATATATATTAAGTAATTATACTTGTTATTGATCTATAACTGTATGTGCATCATAATATATGTGCGTTTATTATCATTTCTGTGCACTTCTCATTGCATGAGGTTGTATTGGTGTGTGCAGACGGATATAACACGGGTTGCGAATTTCTCGTAAATTTACGCTTCATGTTAGAGTCTCCCCTTTGAAGTAAGTCGAAATAATAAGTTCCTTGGAAGGCAGTTTAAAGGTAGCTAGATTAAGGGATAGCACTGAGGGGTGCGAGAGCTCTACTACCGACATCACACTGCTATACAGGACTATAGTGCGTGAGTCACACGTACTATCGCTATAGGCCGGGACATAGCTCTGAATGGGACCTCCCTGTAAGCAGAGCCGATGTATCAACTTCTATGAGAGAGTGAGGGAATGGATAGTCGATAGGTGTAATATAATTCAACTTCCATCGTTTTTATGCTAATGCATATTTCCACAGACTTGAAGTATCTTTAATTATGTCACAGTTTGTACCTAAAGTAATCAGGGGGAGTGTTAGGCTATAGATTGGTAACTAATATATCCATGTATTTAACCGGGTTATGCGGTTAGATCCCGTATAAGAATAACTAATGCCAATTCACCTTTATGGACCGAAAGGGTATATCTGCCCCCAAAGTGGGTCCAGTTATTGCTCAGTAATTAATACCTACCAATCGATTTAGTCATCCGTTACTGTTGATCAAAGTATGATCATTAAAGTCATTCTTCGGTACACCGTACGTTCATACTTCGGAGTGAGCGATTGCGAGTAGCCTAGTATTAATAGATGATTCAAGCCCCGCTGGGTTGACCAACTAGACCAAGGCCGCGGCTCGGATCACTGCATCAGATTCAATTTGGTTTCGCGGTTAGTCATGTTATTGTTACCGGTCTTACTATCAACTCAGCGGCATTTACTCATACAGGCTATGGTCATGTGTAATGACTCAGTGTGTGGCACGGTATAACTAAACATTCGACAATCTTGGGGGTATCCCTTTTTCCGAAATTTTCGATGAAGTATATGGATTTTTTTGAAAACGTGTGGAAATGAAAGGAAATGAATTCCCTGATTGCAGAACATATAAAAATAATATTAAAATATGTTTTTATTAATTGTAATACACTTTAACTTCATATTCAGAGGTGGGCAGGAACCGGTCCGACACGGTAATTTTTCTACTTTTTCATAGTTCCGGCTACCATGAATCTATGATGATAACAATGCCGAACATGCAGAATTTGCTTTTACTGTTTATTCTTGCTTATATTAAGCATTTTACTATATTAAGACATGGTTTTACCTTCAAAAAATTATGTTTGCCCGCTGTGACGTACGCTGGTACGTAGAGGGGGAGAGGGGGGGGGGGGGTGGGGGGGGGATGGGTCGGAGGGAGGACGCTTCACATCAGATTCTGGTGCATTATCAGAGTTAAACAAATTTCTAATTTCAGTTTTTAGAAGAAGCGTTACAGTTGCAGTTGCCCTAGACAAAAACCATTATGAAAAAAGTCGGACCCAGAAAAATTCCTTCAAAAAAAATAATCACATACGACCACGTCCACGTCCACGTCCACGTCCACGTCCACCCGCAGCACGACGTGCGCGGCGACGTCCGCGCAAACGGATTCCTGAGTTACGCATTCTCCAACTTGCGTCGGAGCGATCTGAATCATCTACAATATGGATAGCATCATGTTAAGGAGGAGAAGAACAAGAAGAAGAAGAAGAAGAAGAAGAAGAAGAAGAAGAAGAAGAAGAAGAAGAAGAAGAAGAAGAAGAAGAAGAAGAAGAAGAAGAAGAAGAAGAAGAAGAAGAAAACTAATACCATGCTTTTCTTCCTCTGAACCAGAAGATCGATCAGACGATGAGTCAGTTGATGAACTGGAAGATGAAGTATCAGATAAGTCATCCTCTGAATCTGCCACTGGTTCTGCAGGCTGAGCAGCACCAAGCTCTTCTTCCTCAGGGAACCCACAGTCGCATCGTTCGAAATGGTTCCACGCTTGTTCAATAAGCTCTGCCTTCTTGAACTGTTTCCGATCGGAGTTTTGCGTTGCAACACCATGCATTCTTATCCATGATTTCAATTCGCTAACTACCATCTGCTTGGACGCAAATTGCTTTTTTTCCTCTGACGATCTTAGCAACGTGAGAATTTTCCGCCAAGGCTCAGAAGCATTTCCAAATGCTAAATCCTGCTCCTGCTTTTCTTCGCTAGTAAGCTGTCTTGCACCACGCCATCTCGGGTGAGCTGGAGGACGTCCTTCATTAACAAAATAAGTGCGTGGTAAGGACAGCAGCTCTTCATCGGTCAAACGCGTAAGTGCGTTCATTTTCTCCTGTCGTTCTTGAGGCAACTCCATCCAATTTACAGGTAGCTCGTCGATCAATCGAAATTCTGCTCTCCATTCCTTGCCTTTTGCATCGACACAGGACATATGAGCAGGACGGCCGGGCAGGCCGCCTTCGAAGTAATCTCCATCCACCTCTACTCTGGTCAAATTTCCACCTGCTAACATTTCCTCCACATGTGCTCGCTCATCCGGCCCTAGGTATTTAGTAGCCAAAGCACGAATATCCTTCTTCAGGCGCGGATTGACGAAGTAGCCGACTGGAAGCTTGGGAGGCATGTCGGTCGCTGTCATAAATAGAGAAAGAGAGATAGATAGATAGAACGAGAGAAAGAGAGAGAGAGAGAGAGAGAGAAAAAGAGAAAGATAGATAATATTATTACCGGGGCGTCCGATAAACAAATTGATCGGTTCTCCTCTGGGATCATCACGCACTCCATGAAAATCCTGTGCGTCTCCCCAAGTAGCGATCTCTACAGTCGGCAAAGCGTCAGGATCTTTCTTGGTGATTCTATATGCCAAGGGTTTGTTGTAGTTTTTGAAACTCTTGTTCATACACGGGCTAAAATGAGTCATCCAGTCGTAGTTACATCCGAGAACAACCAGCACATGCCTCTTCTTGTGCTGCTTCTTGAATGCAAGAATGAGCTTTAATAACGCTTGAGCGATGTTAGTTGTCAGGAAGGTGCTCTTCCACCCGATATCCATAACTCGAAATTCCTGATCATCTCCATCGTGCCCGTGCCCTGGTGGCTTGCGATGTGACTCTACTTGGAAACGGATTCCTCTGTCAACGACATTGAGCCCAAGGAAACCCAGCATCGCCCACGCGGTGTTATCACCAGCTCCGTCCCACTCAAGATATAATTTCCACGCTTGCATTGTGCGAGGGTTCCAAAGTTGCCAATGTAAAAGTGCGGCAAGCATAGTAGTGTTGCTGTTCGCGCCGTGTTCTACCGCGCCTTCAAGGTACGTCAGAATAAAATGCGTATCGGTAGTGTAGCAGGTATTGATTCCAACGCAAAGGCGAAACACAATTTTTCCTTTGAAATCTTTCGCGGCGCGGCGGCAAGATGGGATCTTCACTGGCGGTTTCATATCGGCTGATATGACTGTGGCAGCAAAATCTGCTGGTGCTGCCTTCTTGCGCTGCATGCTGGCAACGCGGCACGCCCTGTGAATTTTGTGATTAAGCGTGCTACGGTGACGCCATTCTTGAGCTTCTACTTCAGTCCTGAAACCGTTAGAATGATCAGCAGCAAGCTCTGTGCAGATCTCGCATTTTGAGAAATCTCCTTCTGCAAAACAAACCTGTAATAAGTAATGATAACGAAAATATGCATAATACCTCTGACAAACTTGACGTGCGGAAAATCCATGCGCCAAACTTTGTTGATCGTATTGTCTGTCGGAGGATTATTTGGATCAACTCGTTTCGAACAACCAAACCGAATGCACATATCTTTCCAATTCTCGCAAACATAGTTTTGGACTCCTGCGTCCTGAGCCATTTCTTGCATCCTCCATATTCCGTCGCTGCATATCTCCGGGTAACTCTCCATGAACTTCTCGCAGAGTAATACTGCTACCACATCTTCTGTTTCAGGAACGGTTGAGTAGCTTTTTGTCAAAACCTTCGTGTTATTTGCAAGAAGTTTGTGTGCTCTTGACAAAACTTTATCACCGATCCCGTAGATACGCTGCCAGGCTACTTTGCACACAGCCTCCGTTAAATACATATACTGAAACGATCCAGTTTTTGTTTGAAACGATTCAAGCTGCGAAGCTGCCCAAGAATAAAGATCACTGAGAGACGATGACGCATTCTTCGCTCTCGTGTAAAGCACATCACGCGTGTCGATAAATGAATAACACTTCCACTTTTTGCAGCAGACAGACATAACTTCCCTGTCCAAGTCGGCGAAGGTAATCCCCAACAGTTTTTGGAGCGCAGACGGTCTCTGAAGCTTCACTGCACCTTTCGTGCGACTTTTCATCGTGTAGGGGCGCGTTGGATTCTTACGTGGTCTGCTGTAAGGAATTGGTGATAATCTCATGATGTTATACAACAGCTCATTCGATTCCATAAGCTCGTCGAAGTTCAATCGAAGCTCGTTGGATAATTCCGCATCGTCCACGCAGACCAGAGGAGGAAGCAATACAGGGTTGATAGATGCAGCATCACCGTTTGAATCCGTATCTGAACACTCTTCGTCAACGTTCTACGCAAACAAGATCGCTTATGAACATTAACCAGCATGAACATAGACAGGTAGAGAAAAAAAATTACCATGGAGCCAGTAGGAAGATATAGTCTAGAGCTGCTGCAGCTACTAACATCATATCCTGTAGTGACAGTAGAACTGCCTGACTGTTTCCAGCTGTCGAGGTTAGCATCAACGTCAGGAACACCGGCCTGTAAAAAAGAATCTTCTCAGTAATAATTTTCATTTATTTATTTTTTACCTGTGCATCACTCAAGCTTGATTTTTCTGTGATGACTGTAATGTCCGAGCTTTCCCTGGGCAGAAGCGTGCGGCGACTATCTGAAATTGAGGACACGCTGTCGAGAAGCTTCCTCTTTTTTTCCGGCGGAATAGATGATGACCTGGAGAGCGGTTGCTTTCCATCAGAACTAATACTGCTGACCGACGCTAAAAGTTCAACCTTTGCTTCATGAAGCAAGGAAATTTGCTTAAGTGGAAGCTGATGTTCTTTCTCAGGAACGATGAAACATACATGACCAATGTCAGTCTCGAACAGGAAAACTGGAATTTTAGCTCCTTCCTTGGCAGCCTCTTTCAACCAGACCGGATGTGCATCGCTTGGCAGCGTACCTATCTCTAGGTCTGGATTAGGCGCATAGCTGAGCAAAATCTCTTGATCTTTCGATATTGCGGTGGTGACAGTCACAATAGGAGTACCCTTGCTGACCTGACATTATTTACAACAATATTATAGAAAAAATGCAACACACGTAACAAAAACTTACATTGCATGGATGTATGTAACAACTAACATAATTTACCTTCACGTTCGGTCGGCAAGTGTCCTCGTCGAGCTTGTTGAACCCTTGCGATGAAGAGTTGATGAGATGCATTGCATTCCTGCTCGATTCGTTAATGAATTTAATTGGATGCATCCCTGTTTGCAGGGAACTCCCAATTTTCATAGTGAAATGATCAGAAAATGCAGCATGATCTGCAGCACGCAAAGATTTTCCTCCTGGTTCGAGGAGCCCAAGCTGAAAAGAAGGAGGAAGGTATTTATCAGCAAAGACTCCGTAGCCACCACCACGGTGTGCCACATATATCGGCGCCTTGCTAGCCCTCAGCATGGCATACCTAAAGTTTGAAATACACATGA
>WBZZ01000414.1:87500-105000 GCA_019918135.1 Paulinella micropora
CCGCAAGCGCTCTATGGTCGCCAACTTCAACGACATCGTGTTTAATTCCATTTTCAATAAAATAATCACGAGTAGCACCTTTATATTCTCCTCCGCTGTCAGTTGTAATTGACTTTGGTTTATAAGGTATAGATTTCAAAGCATAATATACTTCTTTTGCTGTTTTATTTTTTAGTGGAATGATTATTAAATATCTTGAATGACAATCAATCCAAACAAGCATCCAAGCATAGCCCTTATTGCCTTTCTTATCTTTTATCTTACTCATATCCGCTAAGTCAAGAAAAACTTGGTCTAATGGTTTATCAACCCATATAGTATTCCATATTTTTGGATTCTTTTTCTGGTGGTGAATTTCAAGTGCTTCTTCTTCTTTTGTTTTAACTACTTCTCCCGTAGGAGTGTCCTCTAATTGGCTATCCGCATTCTGTGTATTAATAATTGTATGTTTATGGTCTAAATCAGGCATATTATATACAATGAGATTTTCAAAATCCGATGTTAAGAATAAAAAATATAAAGTAATTAGTCCTAAAGGTAAGGTTATTAATTTTGGAGATACTAGATATCAGCATTATAAAGACCGCATAGAACTATATTCACATTTAGACCATTTAGATAAAGTAAGAAGAAAAAATTATAGAGCAAGAGCAAAGGCTATAAAAAATTCAAAAGGTGAATTAACTTATATTAATAATCCAGAGTATGCGAATTATTATTCTTATCACTATCTCTGGTAATATCTAAAATTTAAGAAACATCCGTGAGACATCATCACTTTTTTCTTTCTTAGCACCTGAAGACTGATTATATACTTTTACACTCACACTACTAGACTTTTTTCCTTTCCCCTTCTTAGGCTTCGGTTCTTCTTCGTCGCTACTTTCGCTTTCACTTTCTTCACTCTCTGGCTCAGGCTCTGGCTTCTTACTCTTCTTCGCTCTCTTAGTTTCCGCTTTCGCTCTTTTGATTTTCATTTTCGCCATCTTTTCGGCAATGATATCAGTGAAATCAACCTCATCCTCACTCTCACTCTTCTCCTCTGGACTACATTATATGTTCAGTAATAATATCCTTAGCCAAGTTCTTTTCTTCAATTTGTTTTATTCGTTCCTCCATATCTTCATCTTCTTGCTTTACAGCATTTCGGTATTGTGCTAATACATTTTTAGCATGCTCCATCTTTCGTTGTTTTGCTTTCGCTTTTATTCCTTCCACAGCATTACCCCAATTCTTACGACTTGCTTCAGCAGACGGCATTCTATACTAAGATTAATATATTTTAGTATTTTTTAATAATTATTAATATAATATGTCGCAATATAAATCCTTACTAGGTTTATCAGAAATCGCTGTTGATAGTCTAGACATAAAAAACTTAGACCTTACCAACACTAATATTATTGGTCTGAATACAGACAGAGTGCCAGAAGATGCTGACCCCGTAAATCTTTATTTCACTGACGACCGCTTTGATACACGTCTCGCTTTAAAATCAACAACCGACATTAAAGAAGGAAAAAATTTATACTATACAGAGCAACGAGTGAGAGACAACGACGAAGTCAAAGCCTCAACTCAATACCGCTCTAATACAAGTAATCCACACCAAACCAGTCTATACAATCTCATAGACACAAACATATCCGCACCAGTGGTCGGGCAATACTTAACATATAATGATGTAGATGGTAAATGGAGAAATACAACAATCGGCTCAATTGATACACTCACAGATGTGGTCATAACCGCACCAGTGGCGATGAATAGTTATCTAACATATAATTCAATAAACTGGGTAAATAAAACATTTCCAATAAATGTTGATGAATTCGGCAATATTAGTATGGGCGGTAATTTGAATATAACAGGAGTTAATTTATTAAATACGAAAGATGTTGATACTTGGATATCTGAGCACGAAGACAATAATGATAAAGTGTCCGCGGCTGGCTCAATTAATACACACAGCGATGTGTTAATTACAGGCGCACCCGCCGATAACCAACTACTCATTTATAGCACAGGCCAATGGAGAAATGTTGCTTCACCTTTTCTACGAATAGACGGCACCTCCAGTATGACAGCGGGATTAAATATGGGAGGGTTTGCGATTACAAATGTAGGCAATGTTGATGGTATTGATGTTTCGGCTCTTGATAGTTCTGTGGTTAAACTAACGGGAGACCAGACTATAACAAGGAATAAAATATTTACTACTTATTTGGGTGTAAAAGACTCAAATACATTAAACACTGGTAAGTTATTCTTCAATTACAACAATAATATGGGTTCTATTTATTCGTCGGAGGTAGGTGGAGCAACGGGCTATCCACTAAGCATTGTTGGTTCTTCCATACTTCTTGCTCCAACAACAGGGGGTGGAATAACATTGACTGGCAATGTTTTAAATTTTAGTGGCACAACAGCAATTAGCGGACTTCCAGCACCATTCTATGACACCGATGCTTCAACGAAAGCATATACCGATACAAAATTAGCAAAAGACGGCACAACGGCTATGACGGGGGCACTAAACATGGGCGGGTTTGCGATTACGAATGTTGGTAATGTTGATGGTATTGATGTTTCTGTTCTTGACACTTCGGTGGTTAAACTAACAGGAGACCAAACCATAGCGGGTATTAAGACATTTAGCAACGCGATAACGGCAAATGCGGGGATAACAACAACAACATTAACAACAAGCGACAATGTGGTAGTAGGTGCTGGAAAAAGTGTTTTCATAAATAGAAGTGCTCTCGCCAACAATAAACTAGTTTTGTATGATAGTGGAACACCATCAACAACTGGATTTTATGGATTTGGTATTGCTAGTAATACATTGATTTATAATGTTAATGCTTTTGGTGATAGCCACGTGTTTTATTACTCTGGGATAAATGAACTATTTAGAATTGCTAATGCTGGAATTACTGCTTCAAAGGCAATAACGGCAAATGCGGGAGTATCAACAACCACATTAACGGCGAGTGGGGCGATAACCGCGAATGGCGGACTAAATATGGGAAACCAAAGCATAACAAATGTAAATCTGGTTGATGGTGTGGATGTTTCTGTTCTTGATACTTCGGTTGTTAAACTAACAGGAGACCAAACAATAGCAGGAAATAAAAAATTTTCATCAAATATAGAAGTGCGGGGCGCCACAGCTCCAACCGCTTTTGATGGTATCGGTGTTGCCTTTGATACGGCGACAAATATAGGAATGATTGCCGCACAAAAAATAGCAACAGCGACTTGGTATCCGATACAAATAACGGGTTCGTATGTTGAGTTATATTCTGGTAATACTTTAATTATAACCGCAACTGGAACAACACTATCTTTGAATAACAACAAAATAACAAACTTAGCCACACCATCAGCAACAACGAACGGAGCGACAAAAGGGTATGCGGACACATTGGACGGGCAAAATGTAAAACTAACAGGAGACCAAACAATAACAGGAAGTAAAACATTTAATGGGGCGAGCACTACGATAAAATATCTAACTTTAACGAACAATGCTGATTTTAATAATCAAACTATCACTAATGGTGGAAATATTACATATAATGGGGCACGTATATTAAACCAAAATGGAGGAGATATATTCTTTTCACAGACATCAGGAGATTATCAGTATTTCTTATTTACTCTAAATACTGCTACAAGTGGAACCGCGAACCAACGAGGTTATGTATTCACGAATGTAGCATCTGATGTAAAAGGGGCGGGACTTTATATTTCAAAACTTTTGGATAATAAAAGTGCTTCGTCTGACATTGTCCGTTTTAACAATGCTGGCGGTATGCGGTTTTATGGTGCCTTAGATATGAACTCAAACAATATAACAAATGGCAGAACAATAACTGGAACAACAATTACTTCAACCGCGGGGATATCAACGACGACACTAACGGCGAGCGGATTAATAACGGCAAATGCGAGTATATCAACAACAACGGCAACCGCAAGCGGATTAATAACAGCAAATGCTGGAATATCAACAACAACGGCAACAGCAAGTGGAATAATAACAGCAAACGCTGGGATTACATACACTGGCACACTAACGTCAGCAACAAATACAAGTGGAGCGAAAATAGGAGTTCAGGGAATAACAGACGGAACAAATGCAAAAGGAATATTTCTATGGGATACTACTAATACGAGTTGGGGAATTTATGCAGCATCTGGTGGGGCTCTAAACACTAGAAGTTTGGCAAATGGTTTGGCGGTTTCTGGAAATGATTTTAGTTCGTATAGTTTTCGGTTTAGGGTTGCTAATGATGCTGCGATGGGTTTTGTGTGGGAGAATTCAGCGGAGCAATTGTTGATGTCGTTGAATGGATTAAACGGGACTTTATGGACAAAGGGATTAATAACGGCTAGTGCGGGGATTACATATTCTGGGGTGCTATCATCGGCATTAGCATCAACTAATGGGGCAAAAATAGCAATTCAAGGACAAACAGACGGGACGAATGCGAGAGGAATATTTGTATGGGATGCTACTGATTCAAACTGGGGAATTTATATGTCTCAGTCTGGGAATAATAAATCATTAAGTGGAGGAACAGCGCCAGCAGGAGGAGGTGGAGGATTAACTTCTTATGCTATTAGATTTAGAGTGAATGGTTCTTCAACGAGTGGGTTCATATGGGAGAATAATTCAAATACTGCTTTAATGTCATTAAGAGCAAGCGATGGGCAGTTATGGGTATTGTCTAATCCAATTCAATATTCAGACAGGAGAAAAAAAGAAGATATAAAGGAATGTTTAGGCTTAGATTTTATTAATAAGTTAAATCCAGTATGCTATCATATGATTGATGACAACAAGAAATGTAGGACTGGCTTAATAGCACAGGAATTAGAAGAGATACTAACAGAAATGGATATGCTAGATTTTGGCGGTTTTATAAAAGAAACAATTATGGTTCCCTGTTCAAAGCAAAGAAAAGAATACGAATTGAAAGGTGTGAGTGTTAATCCAGAAGATGTTAAATGTATTGATAGTGGTGATGTCGGTTATGGTATAGGTTATTCAGAGTTTATCGCACCATTAATTAAGGCCGTTCAACAATTATCAGAAAAGGTATGTAATCTATCGCAAGCGATAGATTTATTAGAAAAAGAAAATAAAAATCTCATAAATATACTACAAGAAATTAGAGAAAATGTCAAATAATACGACTAGACTTCACAGACCCCCGCCTATTATGGATATGGATGGCGAACTAACTCCCGAGTTAAAGTCCCGTGTTCTTGAAGTAGAACTAAAGACTGAGGAAAAAAAAGTAGAGCACGAATTAGAGGATAACTGGTCGTGCTGTTGTATGAAAAATAGACCAACCGACAGCCGACTTATTAAATACTTATTTCAAATGGGTATCATTATCTCCATCATCACCCTTTGTATCGTGAGGCTATCTGAAAAGAACTTACCTTGTGAGGTCGCTAATACTTATGTCGGAATCCTAACACTTTTGATTGGGATATGCCTTCCATCGCCTTCTTCAAAGAAATGAACATTCATATATATGTGTCATATACCACATATCATCATTTGAGCACATTAAAGGTAGTGCTTCATCAAAACTAACACACCAATCACTAAAAGGTTTATACACACATTTAAATTTAGTATCTATACCTTTTTGAATACAATAAACACAACTTATATTCTTTTTTTCACTTATCCGTGAGTAAAAGTCGCATGCCGTCCGCGAAAATATTTTTATTATTAAAAAGTTTATGAATAGTAATATAATCATGACTGACTATAAATACCAAAAGATTATTTTTCTAAGCAATGATTTTGCTGGAGGAAGCAAAACATTTAATAAAAATATCCAAATGTCATTCACACCCACCAAAATGAATGTAAAATTTATCCACTATATGAACGACCAGACCGAAACCAAAACCAGAATTCTTTATATGGACAGAATTGGAATTATTGGAACATTTGCGGATAGCACCACAGCAAATATTTCAAACCTTAGTTATAATTTGGGTGTCGTTGGATGGACTGACGGACAATATACATTTAAAGTCCTTGAAACTGACAGCGGAAATATTGATACAGGAAATTTAGCGGGAAGAATTGTTGTGTGTTTGGAATTCGTTGCGTAGAATATAGGATGGAGAAAATAAACAATGTATAGGTGAAACCTGTGAAGCAGGATGGAAACGGAGACAAAAAGGCCAAGGGTTATAAATTATTCAATGAGCCGTATGCTAACATATTTTTGCTTGCTCGTAAGAAGAGCGGGAAGACGACAGCACTCTTTGAAATACTGAAACGGACAACAGACAGAAAGACCCGTATTGTCATTATTGCTTCAACGATACACAAGGACTACATTTATAAAGCAATGGTAAAGCACTTTAAGAACAGAGGAAACCCGATGGCAATATATACCTTTCTCAAATCGGATGGTGTAAATGTTATAGACTATGAATTAGACAAACTGAACAAACCAGATGAAGAGCAGGAGGGCGAAGTAGAACAGGACAAAGAAGAAATAGAGAAGCCACAATTTCTTTATTTTGGAAAAGAAGAAAAAAAGAAACAGAGCGCCGCGGAGGCAAAAGAACGACCAAGTAAGTATATTTCGCCAGAGGTTGTTTTTGTTTTGGATGATTTAGGTAGCGGATTAAGAGACAAGTCCGTAAGTGATTTGTTAAAAAAGAATAGGCACTATAAATCAAAGGTGATTATGTCAAGTCAGTATCTGAACGACCTACGGCCAGAAGCCATTAAGCAGTTAGATTATTTGTTAATCTTTCCAAGCCAGTCTCAGGACAAAATGGAACTCGTGTATAAACATTTAGACCTATCTTTTGATTTTGATTACTTTCTTCAAAAGTATCACGAAGCAACAAAGGAGAGATTTAATTTTCTTTATGTTTCAAGTGTTGATGATGAATTACGCAAAAACTTTTCTTACAGATTAAAATAATATTTTTAGAATTAATAAATATTTTTTCATAGTATAATGGTAGTTAAAACAACTCGTGTTGAAGTCAATCCAACAATCGGCAAACGAACATTAACTCAAGCACCAACATGGCTGGAGGTAAAAAGAAGTCTGGTCGCAAGAAGAAGCAAGGAGGCAAGGGGCAGGCTGGCGGTAAGATTAACTGGGCAAAGGTTGGTAAGACAGCAATGGCGGTGAATAAATTTCTTCGTGATAACAAGATTATTTCAAAGACTGCGAATGCGCTTGGTGATGTCGGAGTTCCATATGCGTCTCGTATAGGCTCTACCGCCGCGAAACTTGGTTATGGTAGGCAGAGCGGACGTGGCGCCTTAAAATTCTAAAAGATATTTGTTTGAAATTATGTATAAATATTTTTTGTTAAAATATACATGGTTTCTAAAACCAAGAAAGTGAAGAAACAGAAATTAAGACCCCCGCGGGTTTATAGAAATAAAAGCGGGAAGCCGTATATTATCCAGAAGGGTAAAAAATATTATCTTAATTTTGGCAAGAAAACAAATGATATGAGCACACTTCAAATCGTTAAACTTTTTATGAAATACTTAAGCAGACCAAAAGCAAAGAAAAAAGAAAAGAAGGAGGATTTAAGGAAAATCCAGAGCCTGTCAGAGATTGAACAAAATACGAGAACAGCCATTAATGACCACTTAGACAAACTCAGAAAGGAAAAGTATGAGGGTATTGAGGATATAGAGAAAAAAGAAAAGAAAGCACGAGTTGATGCTGAAGAAGAAAAGAAGAGGCAAGAGCGTCGCGTAGACGCAGATGCTAAGGAAAGGCAGGATGAGTTAGCAAGGATACACCGCAATGAACTATCCGATATCAAGGAACGACAAGAACAAAAAGACAGAGAACTAAGAAGGGAGCAAAAACTCATAGAGGATGTAAAATATGAAGAAGACAGAAAAAATAGAATACAAGCATTACCACCGCCACCGCAATATCAATATATGCCACCGCAATATGGACAGCCACAAGCACCTCAATTGGAGCACCGCCACAAGCACCGCCATTAGGAGCCCCGCCACAAGCACCAGCATTACCTAATTTAGGAAATGAAGCACCATTGAAAACGAAAGAGCAATATGAGGAAGAAAAAAAGCAAAAGCAGAAAGATATTGAAACACTGAAATTAGCAGGATATACAGATAAGTTCATAAAAAAGATGAGTCGTAAAGACTTACAAAAAGCCAGTCAAGATATTCAGATGGCTATAGCCACAGCGACATCTTTAGAGGAACAGAAAAAGTTAGCAGAAGAATATAAAGAAAAACTTGAAAAGGAAGAAAAGAAGGCAGAAGAAAAGGGTAAGCATTTTGAACATTTACAAATTAATCAATTTTTAATATCAGCATTTTCAAAAACTTGTCACCCAAACATTACTATAAAAGAGTTAGCACAGGCTTTAAAAAAGAGACTAGATAGTGATGGACATAAAAAATTAAATTACAAAGACACTTCAAAGTGGATTATTGACATGATTAAAAGGTTTAATATTGATGTTGGAAATGAAAAGGAAAACGTAAAAAGAAAAGTAGCGGATTATGCTAGATATGAAGATTATATGGGTATTAATGTGCAAAAAGGTAGTGGAGCGAAGACATTAGAAGAATTAATTGATAAGGTATTTTCAATAGCGAAAATAAAAAAATATTTAATCCGCAAAGATTGGAAACACACAATGAATAAAAAGGACTTTGTAAATATACTCTAACGAACAAAATGACGATATACCCAAATGTTGATAAACAAGTTTCAAATGATTTGAATATTGACGAGGGAATGCCCCAACCGCTACCCCCGAGTGTAGCGGAGACACCGCTACCACAGCCATTAGAGCCGTCAACAGATACGACTACACCGCCAGACCGAACACCACCAGAGGATACGACCATACCACCGAGTGTCGCGGAGACACCAGAGCCACAACAAACAGAGCCAGAGCAACCACAGCAAGAGGGTGAGGGGCGGGGACTAATGACTTATGAAATAGACAACATAATGAAAAATTATGGATGGTATCTCGGAGCGATAGCAAGTGATGAAATCTACAAACTAAATCCAGAAAAAAGAAAGCGATACGGATTTATTATGAATTTGGACAATCACAAACAAGCGGGGTCTCATTGGATTGCTATATGGGTAAGTCTAGATAAAGACAGGAGTGTTGAAGTGTATGACCCTTTGGCTGAATATCAACCGACTGAAGACTTTCAACAACAAATGAAACAACTAATAGATAAAAGCCACCCAGATAGTTATTTATTGATGAAGGTCAATCAAGTAAAACAACAATCTGATACAAGCGACACATGTGGATGGCACTCAATGCGGTTTCTTTTAGAGCGAGCAAAAGGAGTGCGATTTAAATTTGCTAGTGGCTATACAGACTTAAAAGAAGACGAAGCGGAAAAATTAAAAGCACAGAATGGTTATGGTAATTTTGATACATTTGATATTTTCTAATATATAGATTTTTGAGGTTGTAGGTGGTTTTTATAAAAAGCACCTACGATGGAGTACAAGGGAGGAAGAAGTTCAGGTATCTATTACATAAATAGCAAAAACCGAATAACTGGGACAGACAGCGACTTTACACACGAAGTCAATATGAAGGGGCTTGACAATCCCACACATTGTAAAATTCTTCATATTTATGTGCCGAAATCGTATTACTCTGTGGCTTCACCATATAATACTTTTACATTATCCGAAGACGGATATGAGGCTTTAATTACGATACCTGAGGGAAACTACACAATGAACAACTTAAAAAATAAACTGGCCGAGGTACTGACGGCAGAAAGTCCGAATGATTATACTTATGTTGTCTCAAGCAACAATACAAACACAGAAGCGGAGGATGGTAAATTAACATTCAGTGTTTCAAATAACGGAGGTATTCAACCGCGGTTTATATTTGATGCTGATGCCCGTATTCATGAGGTTATGGGTTTTGATAGAAACTCAACATATTTCTTTGCAAATGATTTTATTAAATCGCCGAATGTAATTATTCTAACTGGTGAAAAAACTTTGTATCTTCAATCGGATTTGGTGAATGAAGGTGATAATCATGTGCTACAAGAAATATACACAGCCAACGAAATTCCATTTGGTTCTGTCATTTATGACGGCTCTGGAAGCGAATACGGGAAGACATTATCTGCGAGTTCAAACAATGTATTTAGGTTTTACTTGACGGACGAAAACGACCAAGCGATTAATCTTAACGGTTTGGGAATAGTTATGACATTGCTTGTTTATCGTGAAACTAATTACTTTAGTTTATTTAATTCATTCTTCAATCTGTTGAAAGCGAGGTAAAGATATTTTAATTTTGATTTAATTATTTTTTTTCTATAGATATATTCTCGTGAATTAGTTTATTTACGCTACGTCAAAAAAAGAAAAAAATGCCAGTCCAATACGGAGGAGAACTAGTCCATCAGACTAAGGAACTGCTCACTGGTAAGTATGAATTAAACAAACTTACTGCCCGTGAAGGGTCGGGTGATGTTGTTCTCACAACTGCGGGTGGAAATGAAAGCACCTTTGAAATCCCTACTCGTCCTTTGAACCTTGCGAGGTCTGTCTTGCGATTTACTTACACCCCTGCCGCATCTGCTGGTTATAATCGTATGTTTATGGATTGCTTGCCTATGATACAAAGAATTGAACTGCGAAGCCGAAGCGGTCAATATTTGTGCAATCTTCAACACGTGGGCAATTACACTAAGATGATTTGGAAGCCTGAAATTAAATATGAAAAATGTATGGCACTTGAAAACCACGGGGCGGGTGTATCTAGCGGTGCTATGCTTCAAAAGTGTAATGCTGGAAAAGTTGAGATAGGAAGTGTAGCAGAAAGAAAGGCAATTACTGATGCAGCCAATACTGCTGGAGTGGTTGCTGCAGTTCAAGGTTATTACAAAGTGCCACTTGTTAATGCCCGCCGTCATAATGATACTGCTCTCGCCGATAGCACTGCTGGAAATTATAGCCTTGTTAATGTTCCTTTTGAGGAGGCTAAGTATTTTGAAGGTGGCGGTAATGGAACGCCTACCCCCGTCATTAAAGTTAAACTTCCGTTGGGTATGATTTTTGGAACTATTTTTGAATTAGATAAGACTATCGGTTTTAATGAAATTTTGGATTTGCGAATTGTGTGGGAGGGTACTAACCGCTCTACTTTCTATGGAACTGATGCAAGCAGTATTGCTACTGGTGCTGCACAGGTGGCTGTTGGTGCAACTATTTCAAACTTGAATCTGTTTCTTGCCGTAGAGACTGACCCAAATGTCGTCCTTGGTGTACAGCAGAAGATTGCGGGAGAAGGTTTCCCATTTAAGATTGAATACCCTATCTCTTGGAAGCAGAACCTCTCAACAACAAGCCAAAATTTCGTAGTAAAAATGAACCGCTCACAGGGTGAGAGAATTAGAAGAATTTATACTTCCGCATTCCACAACGACGAAAATAAAAATACTGCTTTCGACAATGACAACAGAGCGGGTGCTAAGGTTGAAAAATACTATACAACCCTTGACGGCTCGCGACTTCAACAATTTGATGTTGATGTTAAGGAAAATGAAGACTACATGATTTTGAAGGATAAGTTGAAGGGAAGTGCTATCCTAAACAGCGATGTCTATCATTACAACTGGTTTCATGTGGATACTTGGGACAATAACCGCCCACTATGCGATAAAGATACTGACTGCTATGAAGTAAGCGGTCTGAGCCTTGATACTGAGCGACGATATGAATTTGTCGGCACTACTGTCGCCAATAATCACAACCATTATACTTACGCCATTCTTCAGCGAAGTGTGCTTGTTAAGGGAATTGAAATTTTAATGTCTTAATGATATTTTATTCACAAATCTTTTTTCAAAAGAAGGTTTATAAAACATCGAATGCCATTAAAGTAAAAAAATTAATAGATTAAATAATTTTTTTCTTGTATAATAATATAGGAAGACGACGTTTGAGAATAAACGAGAGTGCGTAGCACGAAGTGAAATTCTCAAATGTCCCACCAAAGAAACTTAATCGCACAAAATCCAGACGGAGATTTCGTAAATGTAAAAGTCGGGCATGATGGCTATCTTGAGACTAATGTTGAAAAAACAGCATTTGGTGAATTAGCAACATCACAATACACACCGATTATACAAGAAACATTTATGTATAATGTAAATACCTCTAAGTGGAACACAAGCACTACTAGTGCTACATTAGAGCAAAAGAGTGCTATGGCATATCTAACAACACAGGCAGTTGGAGGTTCAAGATTATTCATTGAAACAAAAAAGAAAATTAAATATCGTGCTGGTATGGGTGTATGTGTCAGATTTACTGCTTTGTGGAATACAAATGAAGCAGGCAGCTATTCATCTTATGTAGGTATTGGTGATTCCTTCTTGACGGACGGATTTTTCTTCTCAAGAGAAAATGGTGTAATGAAAATATACCAATTAAACAACTCCAATGTAATTACCGAGGTTAAACAAAGTCTATGGAATGTAGATAAAGCGGATGGAACGGATTACTTACCAGCCATTGATTTCAGTAAGGGTAATTTATTTCAGATTAAATATCAATACTTGGGTTTCGGGCAGATATCATTTTATATTGAAAATCCAAACACAGGACAATTTCAACTAGTCCATGCTATACGATATGCCAACAGCAAAACTGCTACATCTCTTAATAATACTACTTTACCATTCTTGGCTTCTTTGGCTGTTGGTGCTAATCCGCAAATCCAAAATCTTAGAATTGCCAGCGTTGGATGCTTTATTGAAGGAACTGAAACCATAAGAGGTATTCCATTTATTTATGAAAGAACAGCAAATACAACGAATGTAGCAACTCATGCTTTTACTATGAGAAATAATACTAATATTATTGGAAACACTATTGCTAATTATAGTATAGTGTATCCTAGACGGCTAAATATTCTAAATACTGACACTAAAAGTAGCGTAATCATTAAGGTAATAAAAAATGCTACACTTACAGGTGCCGTGTATGCTGAGAACAATACAAATACGAGTTTAGTTTCGTTTGATACTACTGCCACTATTAGCGGCGGGAATGTGATTGCTGTTGTATTCGTGAATACTAGTGATGCTCAAAGTATAAATTTTGCCGATTATGATTTAGATGACATGTTGCCAAGCGAAAGGCTAACTATAACAGCACAGGCTACTGCAAATCAGACTATAAGTATTCAGTATGCTTTTACTTGGATTGAAGACCCTTAGAGAAAAAAATTAAATCGTTGATTTTCCAAATATCACTTTTTAAAATACTTGATAAAATTACTTTTTCTAACTTCATTCATTTCTTCATTTTTTTCTAGAAATGAAAGTACACATGCCACATCGCAAAATCTATCATCGTCAATTGAAACTGATAACACATTTTTTTTCTTACACTCTTTACAAGGTGCTTTATTTAATATACAACCTTCTTCTGTACATGTAGCAGTCGCTATCTCTTCGCCAACATTAGCCTTGATTTCGGTAATTCCAGTCTCTTTTAAATCTGCAGTCGTAAAAGGAGTGCTTTCTTCCTCCATCAACACGCTTTCCAATGGTACAACTACTTTCACATTATCATCCCTTGGTTTATATTGTTCATAAAAAGAAACAATGTCGGGCTTAGTCCATTTAATTGACTGCTTTTTTATTTCGCCGTCAAATTTCCATTTTTCAATTTCATTCAAGTAGTCCTGCTTGGTGCTCAGGTCTGCCATAGGTATATATATACTACAAAATAATTTTTATTGTAAATATTTTTTTACTTCACTTTTAATGTCGGTAAATTTATCAAACCACGGCTGTTTCATGACCCATTCAAGGTATGGCTTATCAATAACCGCTACATCTTGAATTTTCTTACCTTTATACTTACCAAATGGAAAAATATCCCTTGGCTTAACTTCCTTTCTCTTTTCAATCATTTGAATTTCGTCGTTAATTATCTTTTTAACATCGGTAAGAGAAAATGTTTCTTTTTATTTTCAATAGAGAGTTTCTCAAACTTCTCACATAGTCTGGTTAGGGTGGTCATAGTATAGTATATGGTATATATTTTATAGAAAAAAAATTAATTATCTATTTATCAACTTCGTTGTTAAACGTCTTTAATCTAGGAGTGGATATGGAAGCCTTGTGGGATACTATCATTTTTGTTGATAAACTCGCGTCCGCACCATTTATTCTCATTAACTTTCTTTTTTATGTTTGTAGTATGAACTATGCTGAAATGGTTAATGTTTTGCTGTTTGCTATTTCGTGATAAATGAATTTTCTTCATTTGAAAATCTCTAACATTTTCAATGCTTTCACCTAAATCCATCTTTTCATATACTTCTGGATTTAGCCCCTTTGAATTCAACCCCTTACCTCTAAGGTGGTAGTATCTCTTTTTTACTCCCTCGTTTTCGTAGCATTCAATTATATGAACACCTTTGTCTTTATGCTTCAAGTCATTCTTAGTAAGGTAAGGGAGAAAGGCTTCATTCGTGCAATCTCCTAAGTCATCCGTTATTCCTCCGAGAGATTTATCACCAAGCCTTTTGATTAGTTTGGCGAACCTAACATGCAACACTAGACTATCGGTATCGGTGTAATAGAAATCAGCCTCTATATCTTTATTTGGATTAGCCTCTTTTATGTAGTTATACATAATTCGCCTGCTATATGCTAGAATGAAAGCCCCGTAGTGAGAAGGTTTTGTAATACTCTCTTCAATTATTACTTCATTTCTATGCATTCCAGATACGTGCCAAAGTTTGTTTCCGTCTTTATCTTTGAATTCAACCACATCAGATATATAATTTTTCGTCCAAAATTTCCAATACTCCTCATTTGATTTAATATATTCTGCTTCTGTTGGGATAGGTCGTTGTATCATCTTTCCGTATAACGAATTCATAAATAGTTTGGCTAATAAATATTGCGGTGTGCCTTTTTCGCTATTTTCTTTCGCCTTAAACATTTCTAATATATATTCTTTGAATACTGGTTCAGCCTCCTCCGTATAGTATCCTTTATGAATTGTTATGTCGTAGCCTTCCTTAATCATATCTTCAATATCAACACTTGTAAGCCATTGGTCTTTCATATCCGCTAAATTCCACTTTAATGAGCCCATTTTATTTCTCTGTCCTATTCTTGAATGTAGAATGTCTTTTGGTGAGATATAATCAACATTGTAAATACCGATAGGAAGATTATTATAATCAAATGGTGCGATAGCCAGTTTAATTTCTCCAACCATAAATAAATTAAGCATCGCTGTTGGGTATAAAGATACGACATCCGCATCAACTAAATAATCGGTTAATTCATCAAATGTGATTTTCCCCGCTAAGTAGTCCTTGTATTGTTTTGAAATAAATCTTTTTTTGCTTGGATATGTTCTTGCTCCGATAACCGCTTTTCTAAACGCTTTCTCTTGTTCAATAGTTGGGAGTCTTACATCGTGCTTACCATCAATCATTTTCTTCCAGATATTGAAAGCAAGGCTTGAAGTTGAAATGTATGAAGTTAAATTCACTGAGTGTTTTTCAAATATCTCTGTGTTTATTTTGTCATATAACTCTTTTAACCCCATAACATCACACTTCAAATATTCAAGACACTTATTTCTTAACTCTTCGCTCATTGTTTCCCAAGTAGAAGCCTTGTCGTGGTCGAAATCTCCTTTAAGAGTTTTACATTTCATATTTTCTAAGTTTTCTTTTAATGTCCCCTGAGTATGCTTACACATATCCCACATTTTGATATTTTCAAATTGTAAAGAGATTATTGAGCCGTTATTAATCATATGTGATTTTGGTTTGATACCTCTTCTTATTAATTCCTGTTTAATGAAGTAGTGGTCAAAGTTCGCGCCGTTAAACCCATTCACATATAAAATTGGTGGTTCTTCATCTTTGTTTCTCTTCTTTCTTACTCCTGCTACTTTCTTGACTGGATTATGTATTAGTTTATTAGCCCATTCTACTGCTAACTTTCTTCCTCTCTCTAAGACTAAATCCAGAAATTTAGAAATACAATCAATACCAGCATAATATTTAAATCCTTCCCTCCCTTGAGTATATCCGACTATATAGCAGTCGTGAATATCAAAGCCGTCAGCAAGAGTGTTATTTCTAAAAGTTTCAAGGTCATAATGAAGAAGTTCATCTTTATTATTATATTTTTCTTTATGCGCCTTCGTTATTAAATGTCTCTTTCCATTCTTTAATATTTCTCTATTCGCGTAATTGATAACTTTTGGATTACAAGTGTGCTTAGTAAAATACTTCGTCAGGCATTTTTCACATTTCTTTTTACATCTTTTAATTAATCCAAAATAGTGGTTATTCTCTAAGTAAATCATAATATCCGCTTCTTCTCCAATGTTATTCGTGCTTATAGTTTCTTTTGTTAAGGCATTTGTTATTTCATATGTCTTTCCTTCTTTTATCAAAGTATTAAGGATTTTACGGCTGTAGAGAATGGTATAGGGCAATCATTAGAAAGATTGAATTGTTCTCTAATATCATTACATCTTTTTCTGTTAATAAGTGGCATATTAAGAATTTCCTTACAGAGAAAGAATAAGCAATTATTATTTTTGCTGGCGGGAGATATTAATATACTTTCCTCATATTTCGTTTGTTTGCTTTTGTATTTTCCCTCGTAGCATCCTCCTCCGTTTTCTTGAACTACTACTACCTTAGCATATTCAATAATCCGTTCATAACCAAGTCCAGACGCTTCAATATTGCTTATGTTAAACTCATTGTTTTCTCTTGTTGTAGTTTTCTTCAAATTCACCCTTACCTTCGCTAGTTCTACATTTTCCTTTGTTGGTCTGGGCGGTAATGGTGGTGGCATATTTTACTTTTATATTAGTTAGGATATAAAAATAATGAAAATAAATTAAATTGTTTTACCTTTATATATATATATATATAAATTGTCTTACCTTTAACATGAAATTCATAATAAAAAAATCATTTTTCGTTTTTTCGTTTTTTTTTATACTCCTCTCGCCTTCATTTCTTCATATTCCTTAAGTTTTCTGTTTCGTTCTTTTAATTGCTCCTTCCTCTTTTGATTAATTTCATCCTTATTTCTTTTGTAATATGCGAGCGCCTTTTCGGAGTTAGCCTTTCGTTTGTCCTCAGGTGTGAGATATTTCTTGTGTCTCCCCATATCTATATTATAAGTAATATAATTTATTTCTTTAAATGGTTTTACATTTTATTATTTAATACAATCATCACCCTTAATTTAAGTTGTCTTATTGCTTCTTCACATATTTCCCATTTGTGGATATTCAACATTGTTGGAGCCTCTAATGCTTTGTTTTTCTGTTCATCCCAAAACTTAAAGGCTTTGCTATATCGTTGAAGCGTTTCTCTTCTAGTGTATTTCTTAATCCTTCTATCGTCTGCTAATGCTTCTGGAAAA